>JAHLJT010001756.1:0-87417 GCA_031308135.1 Acheta domesticus
ATGAGAGGATAAGAATTTTATTTAAAATAGCCAAAACGGTATGTTGCGCAATACCCAGTGATATACGGGAAAATAGGGAAATTCTGTCCCACTCCCATTCGAGTTGTATGCTTTTTTTTGGGAGACAAAGGGCTTGTATTTTACAGACATAATGAAAATAGGAAGACCATCAAATAGAGAAGATTTCATGAATATATAAGTGAAATAATGAACTATGATAAAACTGACAAGGATAATATTATTTCGTGCAATCTCGCCAGAAATGCGGATTGATTGGATTTCAAGTGTGAGCATGGTAAGGTGCATGAAATTAAAAATGAAATTTCTAAAGCGTTTTTTGTCTTCTCGATACCGGATGAAACCCTGATGTAAGCAGCAAAGGACAACTGTCAGCTGATTTTCATTATGTGTCTGTAAATTGATTGATTTTTTCTTTCCTATTGTATTTTATTATAGATCCATTGCTTTCCATTTTATAAATTATGGCAATTTGATGGGTTCAAAATGATATGAATTGGACAATTTTGAACAAACATTGGGTTTCATAGTGCCCTTATTATTCAAGTATGAGGACACGCATTTATATTTGCTAGGTTGTGAACTTTAGTCAACTTTTCTAACTTTCAACCAGTAAACTGCATGAAGTACGTGAACCATTATTACTTTACTGGATCGGTTTTTATTTAAATATACAATTTATTTGTGTGCTCTAATTGACCATGGTGACAGAAATGGTATTGGTAAATGAGGAATATTTAGAAGTTTTAAATTATTTCTCATTTCTCGAGTTACATACCCTAAGCCAAAACTCAGGCTACGCCACTGTTGGTATATAACGTACCATTTGAAAATTACATCCTCTTGAAAATTGGAATTTTGGATTTTTCTAGAGGTCTGCATTCTCCCGCGATTTTTACCGACCAGCGCTCGCTCGCCTCTCTTCTCTCGAGACCACGCGCTCGACTGTCCTTCGCAGCCGGTTGCGGACTCCCGGGAGCCGGCGCCCGACCGAGACTCGGCCTCCAACCGACGAGACTTGACAACCGGCGGACCCCGTTCAGGCGAACTGCGCCACGTAACAATCGGCAGGACACGTCGGAGTAAATATCTAATGGCACGTTTCAGGAAAAGGAAGGAGTATTGAATGGTTTTTTAAATAAATGACCAATAATTTCGTTTTTTCAAAATTTAAAATATAGAGGAATTTTAATATTAATTTTCAAATAATAAATTTTAATAAAATAATTTAATAAATTGTAATAAATAATTTTAATAAATAATTTTAATTTTAATTGTAATAATAATTTTAATTTAATTGTAATAAATAATTTTAATTTTAATTGTAATAAATCATTTTAATAAATAATAATTTTAATTTTAATTGTAATAAATAATTTAATAAATTGTATAAAAAAAGAATAAAAACTTTAAAAATCGACTCCTCGGACGCACGGGAGAACCTCAAGTGGATCTATTGCAGTTCTGCCTGTGACTTCAAAGAAAAGGCACTCAAATGTTTTAGAGATAAATTCCGTTCTTTGTAATGACTAGGTATCGGATGCTTCGAAAATTGCCTATTTTATTCTAATGAACATAAAATTATTAATTTTCCTTCATTTTATATGGTGCAATATGGAGCAAATACAAATGCTCTGCTAAATTTAGATGCAAGTGCTATGAAATATATTAGTACCTTTCCCTTCCAATTTTGTATTTTTGCCGTCTTTTTCCAAATATTTTTGTTGTTGTGTTGTTGTAATTTTCAGGCATCTGAAACGCAGGTCTTGGTTTCTTAACCCGGCAGTAGGCGTGCGGGGTGCCTCAGTCACCTCAGCATTATTTTGAGCTCATTGTACTTTTAGTTTTATTTATAATCTTGCGAGCTTCTCAATATCTTTCGAGGAAAGCTTTGTGCACATATCTCAACCCTTCTCTTTCAACTGCTTCCTGTCCTTTCCTGGAAATTTCGTCGCAACGGCGATGGTGCGCTGCGTGGGAGCCACCGAGTCACCTCGCACAACCTTTGTTATCGCTTCCTGCCACGCTGTTCTCACAGTTCACTCAAAGGCAGGGGGTCTCGTGGAGCTTCAATACTACTCCACAGAAGTCAATGATTCACAAATTCAGCTTTTACGATTTTTTAATTACAATTAATCGCTTATCTTGTATTGAAACGAAAAATAATGGAATAATTGAAAAACATTGTACTCGTACATATAAAACTTTATGCATTATTTCATGTATACATACTTTTGACAATTTAAAATAATGTTAAACGTGTGTATATAATAGTAAATAATGTATTTTGAATTATTGAGTTGAATAGGCTGATGTGCCGTGACCGCTGTTGTTTGGCCGCCGACTGAGTCGACAAATACAAAGGCCATGTCGGCTTACATAAACTATTTCACAATAAATTACTACGCCCAATGACAAGACGTTTTGATGCAAGGAAAATAGTACCCACCCTCATTTTTGTTTAGCATATGCTTTTTTCTTATATACTCGTGAAATTATGACCAAATATTCATTGTATTTAATAAATATGCCTTATATTCGGGTTTGTAAGAAACTTCAATGACATTACAATTGGTACGCAACGAATTATCTTCCCTCAAGCACTATAAATATAGAAAAACAATAAAAATTTATTTTCAGAGTCTTTGTTTGCCTTAATTCTTTCAAAAAATGTATTGTTTGTCTCTATAAAATTATTTCCAGTCAATCGATAAATTGTTACTTTTCAACAAATTAATAGTTTAATTGAAATTGTATTTTCTTTCGATTAAAATGAATTAAAAGTGTTGCGATCACTACATGCGGCGACTTTATATCCCGTACATGCATTGAGGGGCGAAGCTACTGTGCAGGTCCGGCGCTTGGCCGAGCGCTCGAGCGCTCGAGACGCTCGAGCGCTCGAGCGTCCGGGCGCTCGGCGACTCCCGCGTCTCGGCGGGAGCCGCAAGGCGGCCGGTCGAAATGTCCGTTAAACAGCTATCTCTTCCCCCCCAAGCAAGGTCCCCCACCCTTCGCCGAGCGTCGGCGCGGAGCCCGAGAGTCTCGAGCGGTTGTTTTCGCCTGATTGCAGAGCTCTAATTTTTTCCCCAAATTTTGAACTGTAATATCGCTGTTGTGGGACCACATGAAAATCTGAAAATTGCACACATGCTAGACCACTATCATACCAAACTTCAGTAAAAATTGCAATTTTTAGACTTAACTCAAAGTATTTTAAAAAATTGAGAACTTACGAAAAAAAGAGGCTTCCACATTGAGGCAGTGGCGGTGGGTGAGTTAAATTTAAGGGTGTTGCATACGCAATGGAAGTGAAGTTGGTCTTTCCAATATTCCCGATTAATGAGCAAAATTATTGATTAACAGACACAATTACTATTTAAATTGTTAAGAACATCTCACCTTAAACTTCAAATATATTCTAAAATATTTGGATTTTTGACGAATAATTGTAAATGAATGTAAAAATTAAAACTACTCTAAAGAAGGAATGGCATGAAAAATTATCGTTTCCATTCCAAGAAACTGATTATAAACTTTTCTCGGACGCGCCCCCCACGTGTGTCAACGCGCCGTGAGAGGCCGCGCAGGCCGCTCCGAAATCGAGCTGAGGTCAGCGCAACATCCGTCGCCGGCGACAAGTCGACCCACGCAGAAGGTCCACGTATCGCATTCCTTTCAATACACACGACTGATATGTAGACGTTGGCCGACTGCTTTTGTTGCCGTCAAGGAGCACGCTGTCTACTATGCTATAGCAGTGACCTGACCAGCTTGTGAAAAAAATTAATACTATTTATAACATTCATAACTAATCTTCAAATAACGCTTAATTTCTCGCTTATTGATATATATATATATATATATATATATATATATATATATATATATATTGTGACCGTACTTACCTTTGCTGGCTCACGGTTACACATATCATAAAATTTTTTTATGTATGGGTACAGGAGTTCTTTAAGGGGGTTACTTTAATCTACAGTATCTGGATTCAAAGGCCTACTATCATATAAACAGAATTTATTAGAACAAAAGAACAATAAGACATCATTACATTACCAACATAGCTTGCATCATTGCTTTGATCATAATTCTATGGTTCATTCTGTACATCTCTAACCTTCCCACCATTACATTATCATTCCCGCTTATGCAACTTCCAACCCTTTGGAAAAACTACGTGCCATTCATATGCTACTACGCACATCATTACTTCCAACGCTACACTGTGAGCATCCTGAACTGGCGTTTCATTTAATTTTCCTTCTATTTGTTCACAATTAGAATTACTTATCTGATCGTTACGATCGTCGATTTCTAAATTGCGTTGCTGCCCGTTCCGCCTGAGGCCGGGAGGTAACCTTGATGCCCGCGATGCTCCGTCTGCCCACGGGTCACCGCAGCCCGTTTCCAATCCACCGGCGTCGCCTTCCCACGGTTTCTTTCTTCACACGATGACTTTAATCGTATCAGCTCAGCAGCTCCACCGCATAATCACACATCAGCACAGCCGCACCAACTATCATTAACCCGCATCGCCCACGTGTCCATGCACTGTTCCCCTTTTTTATTAAATTTCGTAATTATTCTCTCTTAAATAAGTTCACCACAATCCTTACACTCGCTTATTGCACAGTTCATCACAATCTTTCTTTCTTAAATACCTGTTGTCCCGATTACACTGGATTTCTTGTACATCAAAGCATCGCTCTCTAACCACCATTGCATACCGTCCTCACGCCATGCTGCTCCCGCCGCCAACTGTCGCTTTTGCGCGGTCAGACCGATCAGTTCCCACTACCCCGTGCGCTCGTTCACGACTCTGTCGATCCGTTCCGCCGCGGTTCCTCACTCTGCGCGCTACTTTTGAATGTGTTGGAGCGCCTATTCTTTGTGTTTTGACCAATACGGTCAAATAACCCCCACGTTATCAAGATTTTTTTTTTACACAGTGAAAAATAATCTTCTAATCCATGGCTTCCAGGGTTCTCCTTTAGTTTTGATCTTGTCCCTCATGGTATGCCTTCAAGTTGTAAAAGTTGTATTGTTCGACTGTTTCTCCCCGCTCATTCATTAGTTCCGCCACATTTGGAGCTTTAATTGCCTTTATCTCATATGGTCCTTCATAAAGGAGGAAAAACTTCGAATAAGTTTTTAGTTTGGGATTTGACACTCTAGGTACCCTAACCAACACCTTTTGTCCCACCTTGAATTCGTTATGGCGTTTTCTTCATTTTTGCTAGTCGTACTTCGCTCATTTTGACTAAATTCTCGCGGACTGTTTCCTGTGATGGCTCCTGCGGTCTTTGGAATACCTCTTCTCTGTCAAGTGCGTATAAGACGTGGGGTGGTCTACGTCCAAAATGTGCCTCGTACGGTGTAATACCCGTGCTATCGTGTGGAATGGACGGCAACCACCTATTAATCTCCGGTATTAGCTCTCCCCATCTGTCGTGCTGCTCGTGGCAATATGTTCTGAACATTCTAGATAATTCCCTCATGACCCGTTCCGCCGGATTTGATTGTGGATGTCGGATTGACGTAAATACTGGTTTTGTTCCAAGTCCCATCAATGTTTGCTGCCACTGTCGGCTGGTAAACATGGTTCCATGATCTGACAGTATTCTTTGGTATGGTCCTGCTACGTCAAAAAATATCTTTAACTTCCTCAGACAAGTTTGAGCATTCGTTCTCTTTATGGGGTAAATTTGGACGAATTTCGAAATACGTCAATAGTTACAAATATGTGCTGGTTTCCATTTCTGGTTTTCGGCAGTGGTCCGTAAATATCCACGGCTGCTATGTCATTTTTCCCAAGCGGAATTATTGATTGCATGGGTCCTGCAAAGCTCTTGTTTGGGTACTTCGCCTTCTGACATAAGTTGCATTGACTCACGACCTTTCTAATTTGCCGGGCCATTCCCCTCCAGTAACATAGTTCTTGTATTACCTTCGTAATTTTCTCCGCTCCGAAATGTGCCTCCTCATGGGAATCATCCCACTTCCATCTCTTCCCTTTTTGCAACAGCTTATAAAACGGTGACATTATCATAGCGAAGTTAGGGCAGAACGAGCATAATAATTACAAGTGCCAATCAGCCGCCGAACTTGTCTGACATTCTGGGCGCCGGAATTTGTTGTATCTCCCGAATCGTGTCCTGCTTCATACCAATGCCCTCTGTCGTGATCTCGTACCCCAGAAATGGATAGTCCTCGTAGCCCATCTCGACTTCTTGATGTTCAACACCAAGTTGTTTTCCTTCAGTATGCCGAACAGCTCTCGTAAATCTCGAAGATGCTCGGAATGGATTTGGATTTAATCACAACATCATCAACGTAAACTGTCACTCGGTCCTGTAGTCGACCCCCTATTATCCTGTCAATGCACTGAACCAGTGCTGCCCCGCTGTTTCGCAGACCAAATGGTACTCTTCTGAAGACGTAGCATATTCCTTCCACCATGAATCCCGTGTACTGTTGGTCTTCCTCAGCGATTTTCATTTGCCAATAGGCCCTACTGAAGTCCGTGCACGAGAACACCTCGCACCCTCCGAATCCTTTCAGAATTCCCTCCACTTCCGGAGGAGCGTCTCGGTATGGCAAGGTCACAGCATTCAGTCTTCTCGCGTCTAAGCAAATCCGAAGTCCTCCGTCCTTCTTCTTAACGATGACTATCGGACTGGTGTAAGATGTGGACGCCCTCTTTATGATCCCTTCTTCCGTCATCTCTCTGATCAATTCCGCTACTTCTTTTCGATAGGCTGCAGGTATGGGATAGTTCCTCTCCCTGAATGGTGTATAGTCTGTTAATTGTATCCTAAATTCGTACTCCTTAATAGGTTCACCGTTTTTCATAAATATTTTCTTGTTCTCTAATAGCAATTCCTTCAACTCGATTTTACCCCTATCATCCAACATCTCAGCTCCGTCAGCCTGTTGCTCTATCCACTCCTCCACGCTTTCACCACTTATTACTCCCGCGCTAATATTGTATTCTTCGTCCTCCTCGCCTCCTGTATCAATCCACATCTCGTCTCCGTTTACAATGATGTGCCCCTTTTCGAGATTTATGACAGCCCGATTGTTCGCCAGGAAATCCATCCCCAATATAACCGGATACAACAAATGCCTCACCACCAGCGCAACCATCTCGTACATATACCCACCAATACATACTTCTAACATCACCTTGTTTCGTAATGGGGCTTGACCTCTTCTGGGTGGCCCCAATTACATACGACCTCGTCATCGGTAATGCCGCCACATGTTTTCCCGTCGCCACTAACCTCTCATAATAATCCTCCGAAATCGCCGCTCGCCACACATCCTGTGTCAACCAATGCTTCCACTTCTTCACCTAAGCATGATATCATGACGGTTGGACATTTCCGACGAATCTTCTGGCTGCTTTTTCTCTTGATCCAGGGCTCATCCTCGTAATCGACCACTTGACAATGACTTGATGGAAACCTCGTTGCTTACTCCGTGATTGTTCGTGTTGGGGTCTCCCGTCAACACGAACTCCCTTCGTTTAAATTTGGGTTGTAACCCGTCCCGCTGGTATTTGGTCTCATTTCGTTACCACGTGAACCTTCTCCTCCGTTTCCTCCATTAGGTTGTCTCGACCGCTTCGCCGTTCCTTCGACTTTCGCTCTCCTGCTGCCTATCATATCCTCTTTGGTTTTCTCCACCCCTCTGATCACCCCAAACTCTCAGCGCTTTGCTTTCCTCCCCTCTCTTGCTCTTGAGCGCCCCTCACCATCATTGCATTTACATTCACTTCATTTCTGTTTTTTCGGTGCATTAGCGAACGTCAGATCGAAGCTCCCTAATGCGTCTTGAAACTTCTCTAAATCTGTATGACCACGCGCTCCTAAGCAAACTCTGGGTAGTTGTTGGAAATTGTCTGATTAGGATGCACATGATTTCTTGATCGCTCATGGGTGGCGATAACGATCGGAAATCCATGATGCGCCTAGCCGCGTAATCTCTCATTCCGCCCCCACCTGATGGCTTGTACATACTGTTCATGAGACCCATCTTAAAATTTAGCTGGATATCCTCGCTCCAATATCTTCCCGAAAAAAACATCTGCTAAAACTCCGTTACAGTATTTGGAAATGGTGTGATGGGTGTCTGCCCAGGTCCCTCGCGTTATCCCTGCAGCATCTGGTATATTACCTGCGTCTTACTCTTCTCAGGGAGACAACTAACCGCTAGGTATCGCTCCACAGCTTCTCATGAACGAGTATGGATTCTCTTTTACGTCGCCCGAAAATTTTAATGAGGATGGTATTGCTATATTACTGGGCCCCCTCCCACATTTGGCGCCGTCTTAACCTCTTTTAATTCTTGAACTTCTATTTGCAATTCCGCGATGTCGTCCTCACATTTCCGAACGTCCTTCTGCACTTCCTTTCTACAGGCTGCCACCGACTCCTTCAATTCTACCTTCGTGTCTGCCAACTCCCTCTTGCAGTCTTCTATCTTCCGTTCCATCCCTTGTGATACTCCCTTCACTTGCACATGCAGTGACTCGATGGCTTTATCCTGTGCCTCAATCCGTCCTTCCATCTTTGTGGTAATGTTTCGACTAAGTTCACTGCATATCTCTTGAACTCGCCCGTCTATTCTTTGTTCCCATGACTCGAACTTCTCCACTATAACCTGGTATTGTTCTTGTATTTGTCTCACTTGCTCTTGTTTATGTTCCTTCAGTTCATCAATGATTTTCTTTTGCTCTTCAACCATTCTCCTTTGGGCCCGTTCTTCCTGCTTCTCTAGCTCCTCAGTTATTCTCTTCTCTCGTTCTTCCTGATTCTTTCGCTCCTCGACCATTCTTCTTTGTGCCCGTTCGTCCTGCTTCTCTAGCTCCTCAACCATTCTTCTTTGTGCCCTTTCTTCCTGTCTCTCTAGTTCCTCAACCATTCTTCTATGTGCCCGTTCTTCGAGCTTCTCTTGTCCTGCCATGATTTGATGAAGCATGCTCAGTAAGTCCTCTGTTCGTTTCTCTTCACCATTCCCAGATTTGTGTCGACGCACTCGCCCCGATAACTCCATTCTGGCTCTATCCGAATCTTCTAGTAACGACTCATTCCCATTTACCTCCATCATCCTCATCATAATGATCTCTGTCCTCGCGCTTCCTCTTCCTCTCCCATCATTGTGCCCGTTTGCTTTTCCATTATGCCCCAAATTGCACCCTACTACACCTATTTCTGACTAATCGCCCTCCTACACGCTTGATTCCACCCAAAATCTATTGCCCAACTTCAGAATGCTCACAGAGGCATACACCGAATACTACAAATTACTTCACTTCACACCAACGGCATCCTAATACTCTCAAAAGTGACCCTAACACAATCTGAATTGCTTTGAATTAGATGTGAGTGATGCCGCATATGTTTACGATCCTATACATAACTCATCAAACAACACATACAAGAAAAAAAACACACATCAAACAAATTATTGACCTCCGTCATCCACCTGGGAACAATTCACAAACAAAATGCACTCAAGCTCAAAACACCTAGAAATACACACAAAATAATTAAATGTAATTACACTGACATCTGTAACAAAATTCACATTGACATAATTCAACTGAATTCAAAATATTCATTAGATTATCATTGAATCATTCTCAGATAGTCTTCCTGCACATTACTGAATGCAACTTATTTTTTTTTTTTTTTCATCCACCTAAATAAAAATCTCGATAAATCTTATTCAGTTGCAACTACTTGAATTGTAATGTTCATCAAATAATTAATGCTACTATGTCTCCAAAATAGCTCATAACTTCATAATATTCATTTACACACACGTCCAATCAGTGCTTCAAAATGCACTGGCAGCACCTAAAACCCAAATTTATATTCTAACATGAAGGATTTTGTTCCTAATGTATTGCTCATTGAACTCAATGAATACACCTACTGTAATAATACTTCAGAAATCATACCCTAACACACTGTGTTTATTTAGATACACACTGTAAGGACTCTTCAACAAAATTATACCCTGATAATTACACTCATGTACACACTCACTGTAATACCACTTTCCAATAATTATGCCCTAACATATTATTCATTGCCACATATACATTATGATCTTGTTTCATAAAAATTATCCTTGTATTGTATGATGATATACACATAGGAATGCCTTACAATAATTACCCTGGTATTTACACTGAATTCAGCGCCTTTTTACTGGCCACGTTATAACAATCTTAAAAAGAAAACTACATTCCAATATCTGCACTACCTTAAAACACATTAATTAAAATTCCCATCTATTTGTTATTTAAACTCAATAGTCATCAAAATGTTTTCTAAATTGTAAATGAATTATTTCAAACAACACCTTGACACAGAGATTTGCACTTAATGTTCATCAAAATGTTTTCTAAATTGTAAATGAATTATTTCAAACAACACCTTGACACAGAAATTGGCACTTAATACTTATCAAAATTTTCTGGATTGCAAAGGAATTTATTTACACAACACCTTGGCATATGAAATTGGCACTTAATACTCATCAAAATTTCTTCTAAATTGTGAATGAATTATTTCACACAACACCTTGGCGAATGAAATTAAACTAAGCATTCATCAAATTCTCTTCTAAATTGTAAATGAATTATTTCAAACAACACCTTGACACAGAAATTGGCACTTAATACTTATCAAAATTTCTTCTAAATTGTAAATGAATTATTTCACACAACACCTTGGCAAATGAAATTAACCTAAGCATTCATCAAATTCTCTTCTAAATTGTAAATGAATTATTTCAAACAACACTTCACTGATTCCACTGCAATATGTTAGAGAATATTGATATATTTAATGCACTTAAACTCTCTTTGAAATATTTAAAACTGGAATGCTGACATTATCAAGAAATTTACACTGTCTTCTGCCTTTTCCAGTCATGCAACTAATTCAGATACCTGCTGATTAAAGTATGCACTTATGGGGATTGAATTTTGTTCACATCTAATTACAAATTACCAATCTTTCCCTGTCCCTGAATTTCGGGCGCCAATAATATGTGACCGTACTTACCTTTGCTGGCTCACGGTTACACATATCATAAATTTTTTTATGTATGGGTACAGGAGTTCTTTAAGGGGGTTACTTTAATCTACAGTATCTGGATTCAAAGGCCTACTATCATATAAACAGAATTTATTAGAACAAAAGAACAATAAGACATCATTACATTACCAACATAGCTTGCATCATTGCTTTGATCATAATTCTATGGTTCATTCTGTACATCTCTAACCTTCCCACCATTACATTATCATTCCCGCTTATGCAACTTCCAACCCTTTGGAAAAACTACGTGCCATTCATATGCTACTACGCACATCATTACTTCCAACGCTACACTGTGAGCATCCTGAACTGGCGTTTCATTTAATTTTCCTTCTATTTGTTCACAATTAGAATTACTTATCTGATCGTTACGATCGTCGATTTCTAAATTGCGTTGCTGCCCGTTCCGCCTGAGGCCGGGAGGTAACCTTGATGCCCGCGATGCTCCGTCTGCCCACGGGTCACCGCAGCCCGTTTCCAATCCACCGGCGTCGCCTTCCCACGGTTTCTTTCTTCACACGATGACTTTAATCGTATCAGCTCAGCAGCTCCACCGCATAATCACACATCAGCACAGCCGCACCAACTATCATTAACCCGCATCGCCCACGTGTCCATGCACTGTTCCCCTTTTTTATTAAATTTCGTAATTATTCTCTCTTAAATAAGTTCACCACAATCCTTACACTCGCTTATTGCACAGTTCATCACAATCTTTCTTTCTTAAATACCTGTTGTCCCGATTACACTGGATTTCTTGTACATCAAAGCATCGCTCTCTAACCACCATTGCATACCGTCCTCACGCCATGCTGCTCCCGCCGCCAACTGTCGCTTTTGCGCGGTCAGACCGATCAGTTCCCACTACCCCGTGCGCTCGTTCACGACTCTGTCGATCCGTTCCGCCGCGGTTCCTCACTCTGCGCGCTACTTTTGAATGTGTTGGAGCGCCTATTCTTTGTGTTTTGACCAATACGGTCAAAATATATACATACATATACATACAGGCTGTCCAGAAGCTCCCGTTACAAAAAAATACCTCAAATTCTGTGTTGCACGCCATGAAAAATGGCAGGTCCAGTTTTTCCGGAAAAAAAAATTGTCTTTGAGAAAATTGAGTTTAAAAATAACTTCCGGGCCGCGAAATTCAAACCGGCCGCTACGACATTGCAGACGGTGGCGTCTCCTGCGCGGAGCATTTCCTCATTTCTCCGCGTAAACGGTGAAACAGTCGTGTAATATTCTCTAAGGAAAGCATTGCGTGGCTTACACTAGAACACGTTAATAGTATACAATGTTTGTAGGTTCTGATTAATAAATATTTTAAATGTAATAATTGAAAATTCAGTTTTGTTCAAAATAATAGCCACGGTACACGGCGGCGTAAACGTAAATGATGAACACATCCAACACTTATGAAAAATATTAAATCTCCTGGAATGCTCGAATTGTTATTTTTAGCACATATTCATATGATCTAGTGCCTTGGGCTTAAGACTGACTCATGAAGATTATTCTAAATGTCGTGATAAACAAAAAAGGGTTTCGTAAATGAAATATTTGTTCATAAAAATACCAAGTTTATTGATTATTTCTGGAATGTGAATTGATTCTCCCGGCTATCATATTCTGAATTTTCAGACTAACAATAGCCAGATATTTTTAACTTTTAATTTAGCTGGTTTAGATAATATAATATTAATAGTTGCACAATTTATTGTACTTCATATTTCAGTTTGTTATTACTTCTGTTTACTCTAAATTTAAAAAAATATATCTCTAGTATAAATCAATAGTGGTCGCCAATGACCACAGATGTTTTTAAAGCGACCTTAAATAAATAAATAATAGCCAGATTTAAACTTCTCGATAAATGACTGCATGATTTATCTCTGATGAAATTGATAGATATCAATATTTCCCCCCTCAAAATGAATGTTTCTTTCCTAAATAAAACTATCAGTCGGTACTGTAAAATACCCATGAACTTCCATAATACTACCCGTCAAATTATTCTCTCTTAAGTAATATGTGTTACAGAAAGATGCACTTTCTGCTGCCACAAGAAATGGATTCCGAAATACTTGTTATTGCAAAAATGCTACACTGTTCTATGTGGAATATCTAATTTACGACAAACGGCCCCTACTACCCATTTCTCTTAAGTTGAATAAACATTCTACCCGTCGTTTTCCTTTCCCACATGAAAGATGAGAGCATGTCTCTGTCCCAAATCTTGGAGTTTCTTCGTGAAATCACTTCATGAGGTAGTTGACGGCTACACGGGAAACGTCTTATTTCTTTGTGTGTTTCATTTGCAATGTAGTCAGCAAATACGTGCATAAATGAGTGACGGCCATTTCTTTGATTTAATAGTATCGATGCCTATACCGAATTCCTCTAACGCCTATTTTGTAGAATGATGCAATTCAGTTCTCTTCGCAAGCGAATGACTGCCTGCAGTACTGAATTATTTACTTTTTTAGCGTTTTCTAATTAAAGGAAGGACGATTTATCAAGGCTACTGCATTGTACAGAATGTAAGGGAGTTGAAATAGTTTACTTCAGGGACATTGTAGTAACTTTCAATATTTTTCTTTGATATTTCCATAATATACAACCACAACAATAGGCACACAGGAAAAAAACTTTTTATGCAAGAGAATACATTTTTAACCCCAAAGATGACTCCATGCAGGTGCTTATTCAGTCATGACCACTCTGCGGGCAAAGTCTTGAACTTCGCAATCTGCTGATTTGAGGCAAAACTGACTCGCGGCTAATAGGCGAATCACTCGGCGGCGGTGGCAGGTTCACGTTTGCCATACAATATAAACCACGATGTGACGCGACCTAGCAACTGACCAATGCAAGGACACCGACCATATTACGGGCAGTGAATTGCACCGGTCCGGTACCCTCAGAGAACTTCGGTCGAACTTTTGCGTGCAAGAATGAGTCCTTTTGAAATATTTGTACACCACGGAATTCAACATCACAGTCTTTTCAGATTTTTACCCTTTCACGCCAGGAATATACTAGTTTTCTATTTTCTATTCATTGGCGCATAGCACATAAGGCAACGCCATTTTATCTGCTAATATTCACCTGTGGTATTGGTTAATTGTCCACGTGCCTCCTATGAAGATTCTTCAATGCACTATTCGACCCGCATCTCCACAAAATGACTGCCACAGGCATCGATTCGAATGCCGTGCCCGGAGATAATCAATAAACTCGGTATTTTCATGAACGAATATTTCATTTCCGAAAATTTTGTTTTTTTTTTTTTTTTGTTTTGTTTATCACATTTAGAATATTCTTCATGTGTCAATCTTAAGCCCAAGGCACTAGATCATATGAATATGTGCTAAAAATAACAATTCGAGCATTCCAGGAGATTTAATATTTTTCATAAGTGTTGGATGTGTTCATCATTTACGTTTACGCCGCCGTGTACCGTGGCTATTATTTTGAACAAAACTGAATTTTCAATTATTACATTTAAAATATTTATTAAACAGAACCTACAAACATTGTATACTATTAACGTGTTCTAGTGTAAGCCACGCAATGCTTTCCTTAGAGAATATTACACGACTGTTTCACCGTTTACGCGGAGAAACGAGGAAATGCTCCGCGCAGGAGACGCCGCCGTCTGCAATGTCGTAGCGGCCGGTTTGAATTTCGCGGCCCGGAAGTTATTTTTAAACTCAATTTTCTCAAAGACAAAATTTTTTTCGGAAAAACTGGACCTGCCATTTTTCATGGCGTGCAACACAGAATTTGAGGTATTTTTTTGTAACGGGAGCTCCTGACACCCTGTATATTGTAATGATTTCATGTATGACATATTCCCCAGAAACAATTGTGAAGGAAATATAAACATTTATTAGACTATAATTAGGCAAACAACTTATACGTAAATCGATAGTGGCAAGACAGAAGAACAGAGCGCCGCGGAAAGTCATGTTTTGACGATTTTGAAAACAAATTTGATTTAGTAATTTTGAAATAAAGTCTGACAAACAGTTAATTAGAAATTAAATAAATAAACATTGTAGTCTTTGTTTGAACACGATCGGACGACGGGTTCACTTAAATTTGGAATGTGAAGATTTGGAGAAAAGTTCCCGTGGCGTGTCAAACACAATAACATGAATAGCAAAATTTTATGAAGAAACCTTAATTAGGCGACGAGAAGCGTTGTAGATCGTCATTATTTAAATTTAATAAAATTATGAAAGATCTAAAAGACTTATAGTACGCTGAATTAATGATTTGAAGAAATATTACATGTTAATAATATCAAAAACAAGTGACGAAGCGGTGTATGATTTCGACGGAGAAATTCAGCATTTTCGACATGTTAAGTATCAGAAAAATATGTTTTGGCAATGAAACTCGAACATTGAGCGAAAGCGTTAATAAAGAAACGCATATTCATGTTAGAATGAATAATATTGTGAATTTTAGAAAATTTTATAAAGCAACAATGAAAATACAAGAATGGAATTCGCCGGCATTTTGCTAGCACGAGGTGACGTGGTGAATCGCCGTGAATTTCATAACACTTTTCGAGTCAGAGCTTGCGACGGTAACGTCGAGTCCACGTTTGACGGTCTTGAGATTTTGGAAATTGGACTTAGAACATTTATTAAGTGGTGCAGTGCAAATGGACGGAGGAATGTATAGTGAGAATAGTTACTGACGCGGTGAACAGTCAAAGAAAAGAAGTTTATTTTGATTTGTGCTTCGAAGTCGTAATCGCGGGAAATTATAAACTTTGTGGAGGCCATGTTTCTATGAAGGAAGTCGGCGGACGCGGAATTGGTGTATGCTGACACATCGGCGCGTGCAACTGGGCACGCGAACAGGCGATCGAGTTGGCAACGACGCCGTCCCGGCAGAAGACAACAAAGGGAAGTGTCCGCAGTTGTTTGCGTAATAGTCACGCAAAATATTTTTATACAAGATTGAGAATACTTAGGCAAATTAGTATAAACTTTTACAAGTCCATTGAAAGAAATACTGAGAAGCTTTTAAGGAACAATGCATGCAAATTATTGCTGAACAAAGTGGTATAAAAATTTAATAAAGGTTTCATTTTTATTTTATTCTCAGAATTTGATAACGTACGTACGAGGGAAATTTAAATAACTTTTTTGCAAAGAGGAATTCCTGAACAAGTAAAATAGTAATCAGCTGATTATTATTTATATTTGAAATGTTATTGTATTTCATGTGTTGTCGACGTTGCCAAGCGCAAGTGTGTTTATGTAATGTTGCATTCTTATATTTGCATGGTGTATCGGGATTGGGTAAAGGCTACAGAGAACGAGAGAATTTCATGTTTGAATGGAAATAAACAAAAAGAGAACGGAATTTGAAAGTTCTCTCTTTTATTACAGAAAGATGTGTTATTATTTTTTTTAATAAATAGAAAACTTGTGCATGCTGCAGTATCAGACGTAGTTTACAGGTACTTCCCGCACGGGGCCAGGCACGACCTACGACCAACAAAATAATTTCTGTAACCACGTGACAAAATAAATCGTAGTGATTTGGCAGAGAATAAAGAGTTTGTGTTACGGTGGCACCATAACACGGGGCCAATTGGTAATATAAATTAAGAGAAAATTATTAATAAAACGGTTACCGTGGAGGCCACAAATTGGGGCGTGGCATCATTTTATCGGTTATTTGATGCTCCAATGCGGGGCCAGCTTAGAAGATCAGATTAAATAAATACGGTTGTTATAGTAGTGGTCACGGTCGTACCGTGCCGTATCGTATTACCGCTCTACTACATATACAACGGTTAATATATATATATATATATATATATATATATATATATATATATATACAGGTGTCCCACCAACTATGGACCAACCTTCAAATTTTAAACGGTTCAGGATATCGAAATACAGTTTTCGCTGAATAATGCAGAATCATGGGCAAGTAACATGCCGTAGAGAAAGTGTCTATAATATTTTTAGTTTTCGAGAAATTTAATCATCTTTGATTTTTTAAATGGAACTATATATTTTTCTCACCAGCAATGGATAGATCATGAAAAGAAGAATAAAATGATGTATCACATGATAGTATTTTGATGGAAATTTGCGTTTAAAATTAGACTTTCTGATATGTGATTTTGAATGAAACAAACAATATTTCGTTTAGCAGCCCTTCCAACGGTCGCCTTCGACGAAAATGGCCTTCGCTTCAAGACTGTTGCGCGGAGAGATAAAGCTGAGAGGGGTGGCAGTGAGGATTAAGAGGCCTACAGCAATCCAGGGTTTTGACACAAAACTCATATTAAAAAACACCAATTTAACGATCAGAATGAGAGATTTTTTCCATTGATTTATCTGCATTTAACTTGTCTTCTTTAGCAATAAATATCATTTTCAAACTTGACAAGGATGCAACCAACGTCTTCGTTGGTAAATTTCATTTTTAATTAAGATGGTCAATCGTCCACTTCGCAACCATACCTCTACTGCTCTTCATAAATGGAAAAGAAAACAGTACACTTCCGTCTTCTGCCGCGAATTTTCAAGTTTGAGGCAGCACGTTTCGTCCTGAAGTGAGAAACTCTGCAATCAATATTAGCAGTCGAAAGTGCAGATGTACATTTGTGTTAAAGTTTAGTAAATTGACTTTGATAGTCTGTTAAGAGTGTTTCAAAATGTGTATTGCTTTGTTCTTTTGGTACGTGTTTAAATAAGACGTTTGTGAAGAGTAAATCCAAAGAGAAAATATCTACCTCTCTATTATTTGATGAATTAATCAAGATATTACAATAAAAATCTTTAAGCATTCATTCCTTTCCCTTGTTTTAAAATTATAGCTGGTTTCTGCTATAACACACTCAGATCGATTTTTTAAGTTTGGAAAGGACTTTTATTATTATCGTCCTTCCGCTACAAATTATTTTATTTTCTTCTTTTCGATGAACATTCCTTTGGAATTTCATTGGAAGAAAAGTTTAATTCATATGAAGAAATGGGAAAAAACCTCTTTCTGATCGGTAATATTGATGTTTTTCATATGATCTTCGTGTCAAGACCATGAATTGCTGTAGTTACGCCTCTATTCCCCACTGCCACCTCCCTCACACTCCCTGTCTCCACGAAACTGTCTCGACGCCACGAAGATCTTTCACCAACCGTTCACCAACGGCGAATGTTGCAAAGGCTGCTAAACGAAATATTGCCCGTTTCATTCAAAATCACATATCAGAAAGTCTAATTTTAAACGCAAATTTCCATCAAAATACTAGTATATGATACATCATTTTATTCCTCTTTTCATGATCTATCCATTGCTGGTGAGAAAAATATATAGTTCCATTTAAAAAATCAAAGATAATTAAATTTCTCGAAAACTAAAAATATAATAGACAATTTCTCTATGGCATGTTACTTGCCCCATGATTCTGCATTATTCAGCGAAAACTACATTTCGATATCGTGAACCACTTAGAAGTTATGGGAGTGGTCCATAGTTGGTGGGACACTCTGTATATCTATGTATCTATATTGACACTACGTATACTATATCTGTATATCTATCTATTGACACTACGTATAGAAGCGTAAGCAAAATTAATGTACTATATATATATATATATATATATATATATATATATATATATATATATATTTTGCTTACGCTTCTATACGTAGTGTCAATGTTACAAGTTTCATTAAGCAACAATCAGAACGAAACATTTATCATTAATTTGATCAATCTACGTAGAAATGTGGAAATTATAAATTTACCAGGTTTACTTGAATTGAAAATCCAATTGCCGATGCACAAATTTCTCCATCACTAATTCATTGAAGTTACTGGTTTCACGGATAATTTGCTTCTCTGTTGACAGCATTGTTAGGGCGCACAATCGCTCGGTTGTCATTATATTCCTTTTTTTATTTATTTATTCTTGCTTGGCGTGAGGCCCTCAGCAGCCGTGAACGACTGGTACAGTAGTTGATTTTATTTTATATAGTAAGTTTGCAAGATATTTTCTTTTATGGTGATTATTACATTTTCAGAAGCACTTTATATTGCACGGAAAGGCTAATCGCTTCCAGTCTGCTTAAGGAGGGTCAAAAAATTCTCTGGGTAATTTCCTTTTTAATCGTTTACGATGAGGGTTCTGTTTGCCAAGTTTGAAATGGATAGCTGAAGGTATTTGAGAAATTTTGTTATAGAATTTTGCGGATAGAAGGGGAAAAATGTACGGTGATAGGTGTGATACCGAGTTCTTGATGGATTTGAGAGTTTGGAATGAACCAGGGTGCTTTTGTGATTATTCTTAGGAATTTATTTTGGAAAGTTTGGATTTTCTGAATATTTGTTTTGGATGCTGCGGCCCAGACAGGAGATGCATAACTTAATATAGGTCGTATCATTGTTTGGTAAAGATGAATGGATGTGTGTAGTTGGAGTGGGGATGATTTTTTGAGTAGGGGATATAATTGATGTGTTCGCTTGGTGGCTAGTGCTATTCTATGCATGATATTGGGTCTCCATGTGAGTCGTCTGTCGAGTAATATTCCTAAGAAATGTTTTTATCCGCTTCATTGTTGAAAATGATCGCTCAGCTTATATGTCAAATAAATATTGGGCTGAATCGTTGACGAAACTCGTTTTGCTGATTTCACAGTTATTTCATTTTCAGAACAGGCTGATCCGGACCAAGTAATCATTTCATTCGTGATTTCAAGAATATCATCGTAGCTAAACTTTTTCCAATAAGATTAACAACTTTGTTCATTTTAGAGAAATAATTGAATACCAGGATGCACAGACACCATAACTACTATTTGAACCTGAGATGTAAAACATTTTTACACTGATTTTAAGACGGCCTTCACCATCCACATCAGAAGCAAACTTGTATTTCGGAGTAACGTATCGAGGACACTGTTTTACCGACAGCGCGCCGGAGACTTCGTCTCGAGTAGGATGACGTGATGCCCGAGTGCTGCGCCAAGGGGAGTTCACGGCGTAAGTGTGAACATGATACGATGAAAGCGCCCTATGATAACACAGAAGCGAAGTCACGTGGTATCCATGATCCTTATGAAACGAAGCCTGAGCAAGGTGTTGTTTCGAGAACGTGAACAGCCATGTAGACACATCGGTTCGTCAATGTATACTGGTATGAAAATTATACAAAGAAGCAGAAAAAAGTCATACTATTAATGAAATAATAATAACGAACTGTATATTCTATTTTCTCTCAATTTTTGGGGTGTTGCGTGAACCTGTGAACCTTATATAGAACCGCCCGTGCATTGAGGATACGTTGTGCTGAGAAGTAATTACATTATTTGGAAGTTATTTTAAAGTAAAATCTACATTGATTTAAATAATTAATTATACGTTATTATTAATAAACATAACAGTGGCCTAATACACAATTTTCAATATTACGTACTTTAAAACAAACTTACAACTTGACATCTACCTTTGTAATTGAAATATGGTCATCTTTTAAAAGCTGAACGGGCCAAAAGAAAATTATTTTTTAGAATATAACAAATTCAGCGCTTTGTTTATTTTAGGGACAGGAATATGTTTGAATGGCGAATTCGGTGCTTGTTTTCTTTTGTGCTATACTTTATTAAGTTATCCTGTAATTTATTGTATATAGCAATAACGTAAAATAATCAATAAGCCTCTCTTACAGGCCGACAGCTCTCGTAACAGACACGAACGTTTTCTATTATTTCTTAATAATTTTGACAATATTACATATGTTATAAACATAATAAAACGTTGTATTTTTAAGACATGGAAATCGTAAAAAAACATGGTTACAAAATCGGCCCGCCAGGTCGTAAATCAAGTCCTAGACATTTGCTGGTTGGAGCACTCAAATCATATGAAGTTGTCTTCATTTCATAAGTAACACTATTTGAAACTCCTGGAAGTTTAGGAATTAGGTGAATTTCTACTAAAAATTGTTTTTGGTTAACATTTTTATTGAAAAAAATTATTTTAATCATTTATTACTCTATTTATGAACTGAAAAGCATCTACAAGTCAATTTTTTTAACCAATTATTACAGCCAAGTTCATATCAGAAGCAAAGAAATAAAATAAATGCCATAAAATGATTTTCTTCATTAAAGTAGAAAAAAACAGGGTTTTCGCTGTAAGTACTAATCATGTGAATATTTTAACCTAATATTTTCTACATCCAAACATGTGGGAGAAATCTTGGTCGAATTGCAAACTAAGGCGGAACACCCCTTATCCGGCTAGAGCCTTTATCGAGCTTGTTTGTTCATTTTAGGTCACCAAAGCTCTCCTGCTAGTGAGAAGGAATCTGAAGAAAGACGCCCGTAACAAGCGGTAGCGAAGGACTATCGGACTGGACGTCATCCGATGACGATTGGTCCGAAGATGGAAGTTCCTCTCCGCTCCGTCCTTCGACCTCGGGTAGCGCGGCGCAGCCTGCCCGTCGCCGTGGACGAAGATCCTTCCCCGAGAGGACTCCGAAATCAGCGAACGGAGAGAAGAAGGGCGACAAGCACCCGTCCAGGAAACGAAGTGAAGCGTCCACATGTGCTTCACGGCCGAACCATGACGTTCGGCCGTCCACTCATCCCTTCCGCGAGACGAATGCAGATAGGTTGAATGCGAACAGCTCAGTGCTCGATTTTTTCCTTCAGTTTGTTTCAGAGAGTTTGGTACAATTCGTTGCAGAACGAACTAATAATTTTTATCAGTTTGCAGTGCAACTGGGTGTACATTCTGTGAGCGGTCTGTGGAATTCGGAGGACATCACTATGGAGGAAATGTTTTGCTTTTTGGCCCTGTGATGTTGATGCCGCGGAGTGAAAAAAGTTTCCCTGCGCGAGTACTGGTCCACAGACTCGTTAATTAGTACTCCTGTATTTGGTGAAATGATGTCGCAGGAAAGGTTTATTCTCTTATTACGCATGCTGCATTTCTCCGATAGCAGAATCGTGCACGGACGGGACAAAATTGGAAAAATTGTCGATACTGTTCGGCAGAATTTGCAACAAGCGTCTTTGCTCTTCCAGGCCATGTGTACGGACGAGAACCGTTTTACTTTGAAGGAAGATTATTGCTCAAAACAATATGTACCTCCGGAAGAAAGCAGGTGTGGCATCAAAAATATTTGTCCTTTGCGACTGTTGACTGGTTATGTGTTGGACTTTATTATTTATAGGAAGGGCCCAAGTAATGTGGAGAATAAGGGAATAACAGATGATGTAGTGGGAACGTTTTCTTCGGCCCTTGTGGAAAAGGGCCATACAATCTACATTGAGAACTGGGTTGCAAGCCTGCATTGTTCACCTGGCTCTATGCCACAGCCACTGAAGAGTGCAGTGGTAAGAAGAAGCACATGTCTCAATGGAAGACGAACTAAAGACTGGAGATTTCGTGTTCCACGCTTCCAATGTAACACTGGCTCTGAAATGGGGCGACAAAAGGGAGCTGTGGATGCTCTCATCACACAATTCGGCAGATTGGTGGCTACGACAAATACAGATGGAACAACTCGAAAGGAAAAAATGGGTCTCAGTGCATTGTAGAATATAATCAAAACACCGACGCAGTAGACTGCAGAGACATGATTCCTTGTTTAATTGAATCGATTCGCGCTGCAGTCAAGTGGTACAAAAGGTACTTTTTTCATCTCCTTGACCTCTCCGTGTTTAATGGATATGCTCTGTTTAAGAGTTGCAACGGGGGGAAATGTTTCAATGGCACAGTATCATTTGGAACTTATACAAGAGATTACAGAAAAATACTGCGAAGGACGAAAAGAGGATGTAAGAAAGAAACAGAGAGAAAATACACCTTGCGCCTATACAGCGACATTTTCCCACAGTTGTACCCTCTGAGGCTTAAAAAGCAAAAGTCCTACGTGTCGATGTGTTGTTTGTTCAAAAAGGCGTGTGACAAGGGAGTCAAGATACATGTGGGCAAGGAATGTAACGTAGACCTTTGCATTACACCTTGTTTTAAAGTGTACCATACTCAGGAAAACTTCTGAAACAAAATCTAAAAGTACAAATTAAAAAAATAAGCCAAAATATTTAAATAAGTTGAAAATATTGTTTAAAATCCGCTAAAGCCAAACCAAAGTGCATATCAAAATGACAGGACTTGTGTGATCATTCGCACTGTGTAGGCTGCAGGATGAATGTAAATAATATGTTGAAAAGTGTCCAGAGTTAGCATTCTGGTACAGTATTAAAGTGATTCGAATTATAAGTGATATAGAAACACATAACTGGTACTGCAGGAGTTAATGGCAGATAAGTTCATATGTGCAACTCAGATTTAAGAGCCAGGATGTGTGACATCATCCAAAATTAGCAGTCATTGTGATAGAGTGTGCTTGAATGAATGTTATCAAACATTTGCAAAGGATTCTAGTGAACAGTGATAGTGGAAAAATGTGCTTTAAGGAAATAAACCAAAGTTTGGGAAAATATGGTGCCATATAATAAGGGCCATTACAAGAGATAAGACATTTACAAATAATTAATTATACAAATCGTTAGTAATCATTTTATCATAACAGGTTTAGAGTCCATTTAATTGTAAAACAGTATTAGTTCAATTATTACAAAAAATGAAGAATATTGGAGCGGAGCACTTTTATAGAGTACTTTTTTCCTTAGGTCTGCATTAAGCTTGAGGATTATTTGCTTTACTTTTAATAAAACAAAAAATACCAATAATATCCATATTTTGAAGACTTTGAGTGGCGACTGCTGCTCTAGTATAGCATGTCACATGTACACTGGACTATATCTTGTTACGTGTATTACAAATTATTAAGCCTTTTGTAAGTGGAGCACCTCTGTTGCACCGTGCTTGTTGACAAAGTCGTAGTAGCAGGTTGGCATATCTCATAGCCGTGAATGTTCAAAAGCACAATAGTACTGAAATTATCCTAACTATACAGGTGTTCGGGCTGGTTCAGATGTGGAGAAATGTGGATGTTTGTACTTAGAAATGACATAAGTAAAAAAAAGTGATCTAAATTCACAAAATTAGGTTTAACTAACGTAAGGTATAGAAAAAGAGTGCGTGTATATATATATATATATATATATATATATATATATATATATATATATATATATATATATAGCACGAACATCGTCGCTATATTTTGAAACATTCACCCATACCCTTTTGTGCCTGCACTCACGATATGAAAACCGTTATTTTGCTTGTTAAAGTGGATTAATGCCGGATTAGTGGCTTACCTTAATGGTAAAGTGCATCCATGATTGTCACTTCGTGAAGGAGAATCGCGATATTCTTCTTTCTCACACTCCCTTATTTCCGCACCGTTCAAACGACCTGCGCGTAAATGCGTACACGATACACTCAGAAACTGGCGCCCTAGTCTGACACATGTAAACTTATATTGGTAGTATATTGATTTACCCTCGAGTATACAGGTGTTTCAGTATGCTGCTAAAGAAATTAATATCTTTATCAAAGTACTGATAACTTATCCTCTGAAACACTCTTGCCGAGGAAACAAAAACGAGTTATCTGTCTGACTGTTTTCGAAGAAATGTACCGTGTTTTGTGCCAAAGAAATGTTATCAGTATGTTCTTAGTCAATAAATTATTGTGTAAATGTACAAGTATTTTTAATACAATTCCTGTTCTCTCTCTTACCTTCCTTGTGTACAAAAATAATTGTGGTATCTTGTTTCCTCCTACTTTTGTAGTGGGAATAAAGAAGTACGAATCAGGAAACTTTGAAATACATTGACATTGTTTGTTATGTGGTAATTGTCTTCGTGAAAGCAAGTCATGGAAAAATCATTAATATCAAGGATTAAAATCATTAATATGTTGACCTATATCTATGATGATGACGATCCATGAATACATACATCTGCTATAATAAATCTCTTCCCAATTGTCTTCCATTCCATACACACATTTGTTGTAACTTGTTTATTCTTATTGTGGAACACTTCCTGCAATTGGATCATTAAATTTCAGCAAGATAGATTTCCCCCCACATTATTACTTATGATTTAATGCTGGGAGTAAGCAAAAAATGAACTACTGGTGCTGCAATAGCACATACTTTCTCGCATTGGATACGGCAACGTAATATTGAAATATTTCATTTTCTGCAACTAGTAGCCCTCAGCTATTATTTGAAAACGTCCAATTCAACCAAGAAGCGAGCACTTCACTGGTGCCAGCGTAGTGTCAAAACTATGTGCATTCGTTTGGCTAACTCACTGGTTCCAGTCAAATCGTGCTACGGAAAATCGATTTCGAGATTTCAACAAAAACATGTTTTGGGTTCTCCTGTTATCGAAAAAAGTAGTCTCTTCCAACGCCTGCCCGTTCGTCTGTCAATCCGTCCGTCTGTGAACACTACCAGCGCCTACACCCCGTATAGTTTTTTTTCTAAAATGGATATTCCCCAATCTATCTGCCTCGAATCGAACTCGAGCAATATGGCGTTTATTTCATCTCATGCAGTACATTTAGCACTATCCCTAAAAGTTTAAAGAAAAAATTTGAAGCGGTTTTTGAGAAAATCTTGTTTATTTAATTTTTTTAAAAATTGCACATATTGCACCCAATATTGTGCGAAAACTACTAAAAGTTTCAAAAATGTACAAGACCTTAATGAAATAACTAATTTTGGAGAACAAATTTTATTTGAATTTTGTAGTTGGAGGAAGACACCGAAAAAAATCAACTTTTGCAATTTTCGAATATTTAGTGTTAACCGTGAAAATCGAATCTGTACCTCCTTTGTAAGTGTATTTCACGTTATTCCTACAAGCAATTTAAAGAAAAAAAGTGAAGCCGATTTTGAGAAAATTTTGAAAATGTTCGGGGGTCTTTATGTAATGTACCCCAAAATTTTGAAGAACGGTTTTTAAAATCGCGGTGAGTGGAACCTGATCGACCGGGGAATATTCATTCTTAGGCGCTAGCGTTGTTCAGACACCGGACAGATAGACGGACAGACGTTTTGTATTCAATTGTTTTTTCGGTATGAAGGACGCACAAATCAGGTATTCTGGCTACCCTGTGTGTTAAAAGATCTTATTTATCTGAATTTAGCAACTGGACATTACCTCTTTAGCATTGTAACATAACCTCGTTTTCGTTATCACGGCCCCGGCAATGAATATTTTTTCTGCCGAAAATTCGCCGTTTTTTCGCCCAGCATTACACAATTTTCCCTATACCAGGTTTAAAACTCCGCATATACGTTTATACTCCGTGTATACGTATGTGTACAGGAAAATAAAAAACTTCAATCAGGGCGGTATATCTCAACAAGTTTATCGCTTTTCTATCCAATTTTTCTTACGGTTTCTCGCTACTGGCCAATCATAAGCTGTGTCTCATTTTTTTTAGGAGGCGCTATACATCGATTGCTTTGTCGAAGTCCAATATACCGCGTGTGTACTGTAACATAACCTCTTTATTTTAAACATTGCTTTCAGTTGTTTTCTATTTCTGGTTTTGGAATCTGTTAGACGTAATTTCACTCGTGGAATAGTCCAATTAAATACCACTCATGGTTTGGAAATTCTCAGATAAATCCCCTCCTTGCTTGGCGAGTCGGGGGTTTGTCGACAATTTCTAAAGCACTCGTGGTATTACTTATGATAATTACATTGACTACTAGTGACTTGTAGTTTAGACGTGGTTTTTCAAGGTCCTGTATTTTATGACAGACACCGTTCACCCAAGAGTAGTCAGTGCAATATTATTGGGATCACTGCGAAAAATAAAGAAATCATCAGCATTATAAACAGCGTTTGTGTAACAAAACGACAACTACTTTTAAATCACATGCACATCCTTTAATTTCATTAGCACAAATGAAAGATTACGAATTTTGTTGTGGATTTGTTCATGTCGATTCGTGGGATCTGCACTGCGCTGATTTCTTTTCTGGTGGAATATGGTAGGTAAGTTGCTGGGATTTTATGGCTTTATTTCTCGCCGCTGTTTCTCATACGAAATAAAAACATTTCTAGTTTAAGATACACAGTACATTTTCGTTTATCATAATTTTCACCCAGACACTAGCTGAAGCTATGAAATTCATTTCCGCGAGTTGAAAACAAATTGAGAAATTTCAAGCTGATTTATTTCCTCCGTCACAGTATAACAAGGGTTTACACGTTGTTTAAAGAAAATATCTAAACTTTATGCTGTGGTGATTCTTCGGAAATGGGGACCTTCTCCTGTTCGTTGGATTTTTTAGGCATTTTCTTCGCATGTTTCTTCCCCTGTTTAATACTGTCTCCTGTTTTGCCGCCGTCCAGCTCGGTGGCGTCCTTTTTGGCGACGGGGTACCCGTGGACGTGGTTGATGTGCCTGAGGAGGCCTTTCTTGGAGGCCAGCTCCGCTTCACAGATGTGACACTTGTACGGCCCTGTGTCGTGGTTCTGCTCGTGCGCCCTTAACGCGCTCTTGCTGGTCGTCAGGTAGTCGCAGAAGCGGCACTTGTACACCTTTAAAATAACAACACCAATAACAATAATAACCAGGTCTCGGATTCCGATGACATGTAATATTTTCATTGGTGCATTCTAGACATAGCTAACTTGTAAGTTTATAAAAATCCAAGGATAAAGAGGTAACAACCACAATAGTAGACTAACTTTTTTTAATGTGTAGAGAATTTAGCCATACACGTGTTTCGGGAGTGTTTTCCCCATCATCAGTGGCTCCAAGTGACACATTAAAAACACATTAAGTATAGGACAGCATAGTGCTCCGTCCTAGGATATCGCCATTTTGTGCATCTTACGACACACGGGGACAGGAATTTTATCACGGATTACCACAAGATCTCTGCTGCCACCACAGAATTTATTGTAAGTGAATGTTTATCACGGCAAATAGGTAACAGAAATGAATAGTTATTGGCTTAGTTTTGTCATTTGTTGCTATTTTCAATTCTCAAGTCATTTTTTGCACCTTTGCGTCATATTAATGCGTTTTGTTTCCTTTTCCTATTTTTTGTTAGTGAATGTTGTATGAATTTACAATGACACTAATACAAAGTTTTTATTGTATCATCAATTCGTGATGAAATTCACTACTGCAGTGAACTCTGCTTTTGGAACTCTCAAAATTACACGGATCTTCGGCAATTTCCTCCATCGTTCAAAACTGACGGTTGAAAGATCGGATCTAAGGATTACATTTCCTTCTAAACTTCTTTATATTAAATATAATTTTATATAAATAAATATTATTTAAAATTGTAAAATTCATCGAATAAACATTTTCATTTTTTTTTTTAATATTTTCTAAAAAATTGGATTATTTTCCAATTATTTTTAAGTTATTTTCTAGGTCATTTTCAAAGAACTTTTAGGTTATCAGAATCCGAACCCTGATAACAACTTCATCTAGGGAGTACACGATCTTGTATTTGGTGATGGAGCTTGAGTACCCCCGTGAGCCTGAGAACTACGTCGGCAGTAGCCTAGCTACTGGTAGGGCCTCCCTTGCTGAACAGGTTGAAGGTGAAGGGACAGAGGAACTTCAGAGGAGAGCCTCAACGGCGTTTTCGAAAAAGAGAGGAGGATTGATGATGGCGGAAGAGGCGCCTCGAACAAACCCTAAGCATCTGATCCGCTGCGAGCGGCTGCAGCGTCTTCTCTCTGTCGTGGCTGTCAAAGAAGTTGAACTGACCGCCACGGCTAGAGAGGCTCGCCAGCGGCGCGCTGACGTCAGCCCGGCCACCGCGGAAAGCCTCCGCAGGCACGGTGGAGCGGAACAGCGTTATCAACACGAGCACGGAGAGGGCGGACCCGCCTCCCCTCCTTGCCCGAGATTCGGCGCTGGAGGGAGGAGTGGGCCGAACTGATAAGCGGCGCGCTGGACGCGCGCGGCCTCAGAGCGAGAGTTCAAAGTGATAAACCGTCTGTAAGCCTTGTATAGCGACACGGCAATTTCTTGGAAACGGAACTCTGATTATTCGTTTGGTTATTTTGTATTCTGCACGGGACTTCTTGTGGATTTTTGTTTGACCTGGCATTGTACCCTGTAATTCTATGGACGTAGCGAGTGGCTACGGGAAATAAATCTTGTTAATTTTTTCTCTTATTTTTCCTGACTTCCCGAGACACAACATGTTAGAGGCGGCTGCATCCACAGCGGGAAGAAAAGAGGAAAGGATCATGAATCTTTGGACTTCTTGTTATGCGGAGTACAGGAGAGAACGTGGGTTCGCACACCAGGTCACTGATTGAACTGGAGACCCAAAACTTACATTAGACGAAAAGTGGCTGCCTTGAGCAGTCAGTAAAAATCGGGTACGGTTTAGTAATGCCAACTAGCGATCGGAGGGACCCTTGTATCCTGCGGGGGAATGTCCTGAGGTCACTGTGGGTCGCAGTAACGAATGCCAGTAAATAACCCATAGTTTAAGCGTGATCTGTGAAGTCGAGCTTGCTTCCTGCGAATCTGCACTTAAAACCAATAAGCAAAATGGATAGAACAAGAAATGTAATGAATCTTAACATGCCTTGTTCTACCAATGTCCAGTATCTGCTCAGAAATCGAGCTCATGTCACCTTGACATCTGATCTATCCCGCGGATGTTAGCCCCAGGGACCCAGAGCCGGTGGTAGCCCGAAGTCATCGTCAGAAATGTACCCGATATGAACTGAAGGAGGTGAAGTGGTGCTTTTACTACTCCAAAGCGAAATGTGAGGGCTCAGAAATAGAAGTTTGCAAGTTATGGAGAGAGCGGAACCCAGATTTGAGACCTACCCTAGATTCAAAAAAGCTTGCCAGTCAATGACGATACATACTCAGTAATGGAAAATTCACAGCAGAACAACTTGCAGGCATTCAGGGAAATGCGGAGTATGTTCTTCAATCGGACTATCCACTTCACGAACATTTAGAAACGCCTAATAACCCTGAAAACGATAGTCCTGTTAAAGATTTATCTCTTCTCAATGAATCTTCCGTCAGTTGTGAAAATTAATCTGGCTATGAATCACATGATGTAGGTTTGATGGTAAATCTCCTGCTACGCGAGATACAACGAGTTCGTATACTTCCATTCGAATCTCGTGCACTGTTGAGAATATACGATAATGCTAAAGCTAAGAGAGCGATAAAGACAGCTAATTCTGTCTTAATTTGAGGTGGTACAGGCCCTGATAGAGATTTCGATATTACTTAAATCAGTCACATCATGTATGCAACTGGATCTCTGGTATCCCAGATAATTTTGGAGCCAGCCAAGAACACCGACGGCCGACAGCCAGACGGAGTAAACAGCTCCGTACCCCCATGGGCGAAAATAATTATCGGATAGCCGACACGGCGTGAAATATCACTCTTAGCCGAGGAATCTTCCAAATCAAGGCATGCTTCTATAGTTCAACAAAAAATACTCCATGTTAAGCAAAAATACCAAATTCAAAATTACATAAGGTTGCAAAGCTAAAAGAGAAAATCCAAACACGGGTTCAACGCATTAGACGTTACAAACGTAGAGTTTGAAACACTCGAAGAGATTCTATCGCAATTTGACTAAAAAACCTGGCAATATTGTCTCGTGCGAAAGATGACATCAAAATATTGTGGCCAGCAATCTGGGAAAAAAGCAGATTCTACAACTAAGATGGATCTTCGTCCCAGTCTGAAGTTTATGGTGCCTATGAACTGTGTTTACATATTCACAAATTATCGGAAGGATATCTGTTTCAAATAATCAAGAACATGGGAATCTGGAAATCCTCTGGGATTGATAAGTTGCAGAATTATGAGATTAATAAATTAGCAACATTAATAATATAACAAATGGCATATGGTAAATGTATTATTTTGTAAAATTTTATTAAGTAATATGTAAATATGATAATGTTTATTTGATTGTTTCTTTTGTGTATTTGTAACTACCGAGAAAACTCTACCACCGAAAATATTCTATGTATTCCTAAGTATCAAAACATATTCTATTCCACAATATATATATATATATATATATATATATATATATATATATATATAATAAATGTTTAGTATCCAAAATGATCGGCTGGATCCGCCCCCCGTTGAAGATAGCCACGCTGTGTGCGTCACCTTGTCGCCTCTGTGACACCGCATGTGGCGCTTGAGGGAGTACAGCCAGGGGAAGGTCTTGTTGCAGAGGGGGCAGCAGTGGCGCTGCGGGGAGTGGTTGCGCCGCTTGCCGCCAGGGAGCAGCAGCGCGGTCGGGTGGCGGCGCGGCGACTTCCTGGCGTGCGGTTGCTTCTTCTTGTGCGACGACTTCGTCCATCCGCTCGTCGACGCTCGCGACTGCAACCCACGCACAAGCAAAGGCCGTGTCAACGCTCGGGCCCGGAGGGCCAGGGCCCAAGGCCCCCATTGTTCTTAAAACGAAATATTTAATGCGTTAAAAAAATAAAATATAAAAACAGATAGTTGCTAAAATGCTCTAACACGCAACACTCACCGTGCTGGATACTCGGATTGACTTGAAATTTCACCAGCTGATAGAACACCATGCAAAACCTATACACGCAAATTTTGAAGTGCTATGGAATATTATAAATAGTGTTTTATATGCATTTTGTATCAGGACCTTTCGTGACCTTCGCGCTTCCCGCAGCGGGCGAGCCGTTGCTTCAGCAGGGCTAGGAACGTTACGCGGCATCTATCAGCCGGTGTCAATTTCCAAGCGCATTCGTTCCATCTGAACCTGCAAAGTAAACACCCGTTTTTGTCACCCTGCCTGCCCTCCAAGTAACTTAGACCTTGCCGATAGGCCGATAGTGCGGGCGCGGTGTATGAGTAACGTCCGCGGAACCAGCAGCCAGCAGCGATTTCCGCCCTTCAACGGTCGGTAAGGTCAAGAAAGGTCCCAATAATAATTATCGCAAAAACTACTTGCAATGCTTCATAGCACGTAAAAATTTGTATGTAGGGGTTTTGAAAGGTGCTGAACAAGCTGGTAAAATCTCAAGTCAATCCGAGTATCCAGCGCGGTGAGTGTTGCGTGTAAGTCCACAAAAGTTAGTTTTGAGAAAATGACTAAAAACTGTTACTAGGGCACGCTAATCGGCTCAGAACAATGTAGAGGTGTCTGATTTAATAGGAAAATTAGTGCTTTCGGGAAGTATGTTTATCAGCATTGTAGTAGGCTTAATTTGGGTAATAATGAAATTTGGGTAAAATGAAAGTTCACCAATCGTTACTCATAAGGTCCATAACGGAAAATACTAGTACATGCAAGTAGACAATACACTGTCTAAATGCAAGACAGAATGGGTAAGGACTAATACTACCAATAAACGTAATGCTAATTATTCTTTTCCACATGTGCACATATTTTATTGCATACAGGTTACACTGTTTTAGGCTTATCAACTCAAAACCAGGTATTTATTACTCTGCATTGTTTTGTACAATGTTCTCGTAATAAGGTAACTTTTTATGCGGAATGTAGCGTAGGATTTTCTTGATAACTTAAACTTTTTCTTGCTTGAGTGCAATCAATGCATTATAGGATCGGCATTGAGGGAGGGCGATGTTATCAATGCAAAGTAGCTGCGATAAAATGAATGCCTAACTACACGTGTTCGTACAAGGAAGCGTAATTATACAAAGTATACAAAATGCACATTGTATATTCGTTATTGTATATTTCATTCTGTATTTTATTTTATTTTGTCATTCTGTACTTTATTTTAATTTAACAGCATTCATACAAATCCATGTCCTTAACGGTTCAGTTCGTGGAATTTCGATATAAGCAACCCGAACTCCGCCGTCCCCAGTACCCTTCCCGAGAATATCTGAACTCATGCAGGCGTAATTTCACATCCGTTACGAACCCAATAGTGGCGTAGAGTGACTCGCACGTTTGGGGATGCTCAAAAATTATACACAAAAGGTCACTATCAAGTACTTCATCTAACAGGCGAATGCAACACAAGGCAGATACACTGGAACTACTTCCACGATCTCGATTGCTTACGACGGTGTAGGCGCTTCCCACAAAATCCTCTCAGCAGTCAGGACTGCCGATGACTTGAAAACCAATTATTCAATGGCTTAGCTTTAATTCTTATACGTGAATGGCAATGGGACCACTCGTTAATTTATACATTGCAGACTAAAATAATATGTAATCTATTTAAGGGATAATTCAATTTCTTGGATATTAATTAAGAAATAGTAGACAGTCACTATTTCTACAGTTTGTGCCCATGACCAAGGGGGACTCCTGAGTGAGAAAGATAATTTACTGACCGCCTGAAGTGTGCTGCTCAGTGCACAAACGAGTTTCTTTCCGCAGTGGATTCTAGCGTAAAGCAATCGGGTTTCCCAGGGCAAGGGTGAAGAGGGGAGAGGGGAACCTCGCCATCTGCGCATGTGTCATTGCTCGTCGCAATCTCGCGGCAGACGCTACAAGCATTTTAGCTTCCACGCAGTCACAGGCCAGCTTCAACAACCCGCCGAATTCAATCATTGGAAATCAATTTAAAATTAATACAAAACGTGTTTCGCTCAACGGACCACTTGTAAGATTATCAATACAGTATTTAGGGTTCTTTGTTAATATTATGTACGGGGATGCTCAACATCTCAGCGCCCCCTGACGCTACGCCACTGGAACCCAATCATGCAACATACATGTAAATTCTTAATATTTAATAACATGTATTTTAATGTAATGTACTTCTATCATTAACGCAATTCTAACATTTGTCGTATATATCATCATTGTAGTGGCTTATGATGGGCTATTCCTAATGGAGTACTTCTTTGTCTGACCCCTCACCTTCAACCTATTCAGCAAGGGAGGCCCTACTGGTAGCTACACTACCACTTACATAGCTCTGAGGCTCATGGGGGTACTCAAGCGCCACCACCAACTGCAAGGTCGTGTACTCCCTAGGTGGAGTTGTCGTTGTTATTATTATTATTAATAATATTAATATTAAAATTATTATAATTATTATTATTATTATTATTATTATTTTTATTATTATTATCATGAAGAAAGTAACTCACCCAGGACTTGCTGGTGGTGCGCGACACCGATCGAGGCGTGGGGTCCTTGCGGCGCGGCTCCGCCCCGGCCCCGCCCCCGCCCCCGCGTGCCCCCGGAAGTGGCTCTCGATCGTCCTCATGACCGACAGCACCTCGTCCAGCATGGGCTCGTCGTCCGACGCGCTCTCCGGCCGCCCCGCCTTCGCCTTCGCCGTCGCCCTCGCCCTCGCCCTCGCCTTCGCCTCCGCCGTCGCTTGGTTGGTTGGTGTTCCTAAAAGCATTGTCCTCGTTAAGTGTTGCGCTGGTTACATCCCGGTAGGTGGCCGTCTTTCTCAGCTAGGACGAGAGATCCGGCGCCGTCCTACGCGTCAGTTTGCGCGGGAATTTCCCCACGTCTAGGTATCTCCACCAGCGGGGCACCGTCCCAGCCGGGATCAGCTCTAATGTCCTGAGTGATCTCCCGGCGTGTGTGCCAATGTACACTTGGGATTTTATTTCTTGGCGTGTGGTAGCTTGTCTTCACGATGGAATATCTCACGACATTTCGCGTCTTTCTCGGTCGTGCCACTAGGTGTCGCATGATCGCCAGCACTGCTCTATACGATCGCGATCATGCGACGTCTAGTGGTGCGACGAAGAAATAAAAACCCAAGTATAGTGCGTGTGTGTGTAAGGGTGAGGGTGAACAAGGGAACACCGCACATGGTCCATGGCCCGTTTGTTAGGGTAGTGCTCCGGCATTTGCCTGGTGTTGATACGAGAAATCACTGAAAGCTACCGATCAGAGCAGTCGGTTGCTATAATTCTCCTCTTAGACACCAGCTGAATTCGATCTAGCTATCTAGCCCGCGTCTAAATTCCACCACCGTCGAGATTTTAACTACAATCTGCCAGGCAAAGTCGCTTCATTGCCAAGTGTCTTGGAGAAACGGGAACAGTCTTTTATTCATTTTTTGCGTCAAAAACAATAGCGATTGAAGAGTCAACGAAAGAAGATAGATTTCATTTGAAATCTTTTTCTTTTCTTTGCAAGAGAAGTGATTGAAAGTTAGAAACTCCTCGATGTCAAAGCTTGGCTGGGTAATTTAAAAATATGTATAGGCAGTAAAAGCGTGAACTAAAGGCAGGGTCACCAGCAGAGTTTGAAAGTCGTCGAAAGTTGACAGTGAACGACTTAATCAGTTTCGAAAATATATGGAAATACTTATATTTCCTCTCACAAATAATACGGAATTACTTCCGTTCGTGGGTAATTTTCCGAGCATTACTACTTAACGACTATCTGCATCCTTGCATAACGTACTTTTACGTCCTACATATCTACTGCTACTCATTGCCAACCTTATTTCATTTTCGACCAACAATTTTAACATCATTTTTTCCGTTGATTCTTCAACTGCATGTGGTGTTCGGAGGATGAGGAAAATCTATATTCGTTTCCCCAAAAGAAAAGCAAGGGATCATCTCAACATTTACCCTATCGATCAGAGGAAATTTGACAACTACTGTGATCGGCATGGGGAGGGGGGTATTGATCCAGAATTACTCTTATTATTACATTGTATTGAATTATCATGTAAGCCCTTGATACAAATACAGATGAATGGGGAATCGTGGATGGCTAGTCAGTTAAGACCCAAGCTCATTAAATTGTTATTTTCTGTTACTTTTTTTAACAATTTAACATCCTAGTGCCTTAATTGACCCGCACTTGTAGGTCTTACATGCATTTATTATTATTATTATTATTATTATTATTATTATTATTACAAAAATTAATATTTAAGAGAACATACAGTATCAAAATCACAATATTACAAAAAAATCATTTTTACACATGTATTGAATTATTTAAAAATTATTTAAAGTTTCTCTTCTGAAATGATCTGTTGGGACTGGGAAATTATTCGAACACAGAGTTCAAAAAAATATTCTACAATTTGATAACATCACATCAAAGCTTGTGATATGCCAGCGAAGTTCTGCTTGCGGCTAATGCAGTCCCATTTGGTTCACAACTAAAATGCGCCCTGAAAGAAAGAGTATTAAAACACTTCATGGAAATACGAGAGAGAACAGTAGTTATGTCGGGCCCTGGTGGAGAACGTTGAAATCAAAATTAGTTGATTTAGTTGAGCCCCTAAAGAGAGACATTTCTAACAGTACAGTGTTCAGATATAAAAATTTAAAAACATTTCAGTAATATAATATTCAGCGTCCAAGCAAGAGCAGCAACAATATTTTTGTTAGGTTTTGGAAAATATTTTATTGCTTTTTTCCTCGCGAAAACGTTTAGGTCCTGATTTTGAAACTTTATCAAGGCCGCAATACAGTTACGCAGTACAGTGCAGTACAGTTATGTTTCTAAAGAAACATGTAATAAAAACACACATGACAACATGAACGGACAACGACATTTCCCTGTCTCTTTCCCGATCATTCCTGGAATAAAACGGTGACTTTTTAGTGTAATTGTGGTATAATATAATTATATATCATATTGAATTTGTTGTAATTTTTTGAAAGTTGCTCCTGTTTGTAGCACCAGAGCCCGCTCTAGTGGAGCTACTAAATCAGAACCAAAATGTTGCAGCATTAAGCAATAAAAAAATGCATTTTGTTGGCAAGGTAGCGTTATTACCAACTTTTTTTATTTATTATGGCACCAGCTTTCGACGACTTATCTATAATCATATCATCAGGGGGTCGAATTTCTGGCTTCCGGACGATAGATCTGATGATGACAAAGCCGTTAGAAGCTATTAGAATAAATGAAAATGTGGGAAATGTTACTGTCTATTCAATTAATAGAACATTCGCCAAAATTCATTTATAAAATAATGGCGGACAGTCGAAGGTAGAAGGAAAGCTGATTAGCAAGGTATAGCAAAATAATAAATTATCAAAATACAAATTATTGACGTGACAATGCAGCGTTGATAGCCAGGGTTCCAGTGTAGCTTTTGCAGGATTGCCCACAAGTTAGTTGTTCTTGATTATCCAAAACAACCAGCAATTACATATCATCCAGACGAAATGTACAGGATCCAATTACTTGTCCGATGTTTCTTTAATTTTTACCCTGCAGCACTGCATGGTATAGTCCAGAAATCTATGCAAAGGAAAAACGAATACACAATCTTTAAATCAATTGGGTGGTTTCCTTTGTGAATTTTCGCATAATCGTTTTTATATTTCCATATCGTATTGGAATAAAATAGCATACCAATAGGGTTAAAAATGTTTGAATGAATTGATTTCTCTTTCTATTGTTGAATATGACTATTCGTTTAGTCTTTTTATCATCTACAAAAGATAGAAATTCCCATAAATACGTAAATTTCGTCTTCCAATCATGTTTTGGTACCACATGAAACCTAAAAGTCTCACACCAAGATGTGGAAGATTTTATTACTACATGAGATTCAAATTTTAGTTACATATCAGAAAATATTTTCTTTTTAACTAAGAATAAGGAATAATTCGTAGATACACGAGGGTTTGGGCAGAAGTCATGGCAACTATTTTTTTTCTAAAATAAATGTTATCAGATCACACAATTTTATTTGTTGCATGAAAGAAATGCTGTATTAATGTGTGTTCATAACAACAGATGACTCGATGAATGTTTCTATTAGCACAGAGAGCAATGTGGAATCAGTTGTCTGGCTGTCGCCGTGCTAAATGAATGTAACCCGAATCGAGCAGCACTCATACACTAAGACAGCTGTTCTCCACGGGATAAATGTCCGAAAGTGTCACAATGGAAGCCCATAGAATAATGCCCTTCCATACCGGTCAGCCGCAAGATACGCAGAAGAGTCTGCAAAGTTGCGCAATAGCCAGTGGTCAGCAATGCACGTGACGACCTGAGAGTGTGCAGATCAATGTGATGTGTGGTAATCGAGCATCTACCTAATCAGGCCTTTAGAACAGATATGTAATGCTTTTCGACTTTGTGAAGTCCTATTCTCTAAAATGCCTTAGAACATGAAACGAGTACGGTCAATTCAAATACCTTAATAAATATGATAATTTCAATTTTTGTGTTGATGTATGTCCAAGCATTTAGTTTATACCTTGTCCTGTCATATGTGTATTTATTTCACATTTTCCACACGAGCTTGCATTCTCACAAACAAAATAGTTGCCATGACTTATGCCCCAACCCTCGAATTACAAATACAATACTATTTCTGCAAGTAGTAATTCTATCTGAAAATTAAAAGCAACCTATTTTTTTCATTTTTATATTTTGACATGTCAAAACGTATGTTATAATAATAAAGCTCGATTCAAGATTTTGAGTACGGATTTGAATTATTTTAACATAAAGCAAATTGCTTCGAATCGTCCAATAACACGTATGAGAAGTGCGCCAGACATTGGTCATCATAATTATTCGAAATCATTGTCCTTCGATATTAGTCTATCCTACTTATCTTATTCTTCTTATGTCGTCTCCGTATTACAGTCAGGCTTCTAGTCCAAGAATTTGTTCATTGTAATTTCTTAAAAGAAAGTCATTTTTATCCAATTGCCAAGGTTATTTTTCTCGTTCTCGCATACTTGAAACCTGAAATTCAAATGAAATATTTGCACTTACAGTACATAAATGAAACTCTAATTGAAAACTAATACTGTGCAAATTCCTAACCCTGAATGTAATATGTATACATGGTTGCCCTTGTTTGTGTTTACTATTAGTACGGTGTTTCTAGGCATCGTTGGTGGCGTAGCGTTAATCATTTGTTTCGGAACTGACTCTGGAAGTGCACAGAAGCAACACCGCCTCTATAGTGCGATTTTTATATAGCTGCCCCTCAAGGCCCGTCTTAACGACGGAATATGTCACGGTATTTCTGGTCGTCTTTCTGGTCGTGCCGCTAGATATTGCATGATCGCTACCGTATATTTGCGATCATGCGACATCTAGCGGAGAAAGACGCGAAATGCCGTGTGATATTCTATCGTGGCCATTGGGGCCTTGAGGAGCAGCTATGTAAAAATTGCAACATACCGTAGAGGCGGTGTTGACAGAAGAATAACATCAGCGGCTCTCCTCCCTCGCCACCACGGGGATGAGGGGAGAGGAGAAATGGCGGTCCCTCGCCACCACCACCACCAGATTTTCGCGGTTTCGATGGTATAACGGTCAGCGTATCAGGTTATTGTGCCTAAGATTGTGGGATTAAACCCGATCATAGCCGTGGATTTTTAAAGTCGAAAAAATCCTTCGTACGCCTTCCTTCAGAGGGGAAGTAAATCCCGCTGTCCCATGTAGTAGATTTACTTCATGTAAAAGATCCTCAAGCCTAAAAGAAGTCTCTGAGCTAATTTCAAATCGCCTGTTTCTTCGCCCGAGATAATACCTTATTTCTCCGCTAGATGGTGAAAGGAGCGTAGCGAAATTTGCGCGCGCTCTTGAAAGATACATTTTTGTAAACTTAATTTTCTTGCTCTAGGCTGAAAAAAATCACAAATGGTGTTTGGTGATATAAGTATGGTCCGTCGAACTCACAGTTTCATTCTTTATCTCCAAGAGTTAATTAATACGCCGGACGTTTGCAATTTGAAACGTCTGATTGTGCGTCACAACCTGGGTGGAATACAGAGGACGTAAATGTAGACCCACACGCAGGCTGATTCCGAGAACGCTGTGTACCTAAACTACCAAGCCAAGTTTCAGAAAAACTAAATTGAATTCCGCTACGGGACGTGACAAACAATGGTATCACAATAACTCTTTATAACCCTGGAGAGGGGCGGTTGCCGGAGTTACGTTAGAGTTGGCGCGGGTTCCTTTCAGACCCCTTTAAGTTATTTCTTTATAATATTATATTTCGCAACAAATAAGCGTGACATTAGTTATTTTAATAATGATCAATAATTTATAAGGTAGTATTAACATAATGAACTATTATAAACAGACATGCAAATGATGAATTGAAAAAAATAAAAGGACAATATTATAATTTATCTTTAATTTTATGTAGTGACTCCATTTACATATTATTCCTAAATATTTTAATGACAATGGTATCAGAAAATTAAGTAAGTTTCATTTTCTAACATTGTCTCACACAAAAAGAAGTAAACAATTTATTTAAAATGGTTCTAAGTCAAACAACACAAGTACAAAAGAAGTAAAGTAAAAAGAAAAAGTACAAAATTTAGAATATTTGTATTGGGGTCACAAATATTTATAAATGAATTATTAGATTTAAAATTTGGAAAGAAACATGTAGCATGTCAATCATTTATTACTCTTTTCGCTGAACTACATTACACAAAACATTGCGATGATCTTTTGGAATGCGAAACTTGTTTTCTGCTAAAAAAAAGTATAGTTTTCCTCAAATTATTCATATGTCAAATAAATAAAGAACATATTTCACGCAGACACATTCAATCAATGTACTGGCTGGACTGAAGCAGGGACTGAATACCGAAATAATAGCGGTAAAGGTATTTATACCGGTATAGAAATACCTTTACCTCTATTATACCTTTATTCAAAATACCTTAAAAATACCGGTATAAGACGTCAAATACCGGTATTTTTAGAGGTATTTTACCTTTATTCGACGTCTATACCGGTAAAATACCTCTATTTAGAGGTATTTTACCGGTATTTTCTCATGAAAATACCGGTATTTTCATGAGAAAATACCGGTATTTCAGTAATCATACAGGTTTCGGAGGGGAAACATTCTGATTTTTTACGCTGAGATGGCTCAGAGGAACAATTATGGACTCCGCAGAGTTTCTGATCGGGGGTCCTAGGGTTCGAGTCTCAACGTTGGCGTATTTTCGTCACCAGACATTCAACCTAAGTCGAGTTCTGTTGTTGGTTGAGAAAGAATTATTATAATAGTCTGGGCACGCGAAGGCGTGTTTGGGGGAGCGAACGCGCGTGTGGGGACGCGAACGCACGTTTGGCGAGCGAACGCGCGTTTGGCGAGCGAACGCGCGTTTGGCGAGCGAACGCGCCGTTTCGGGAGCGCGCGTGGTCGGGCCTGCGGACTCTGCCAGGATATGACCTTCGACATCTGTTGTGAAAGAACGAAGGCGATAGAAATCTGACATCGGTTGATAAGACTTCATGCAACGTTCCTTGGCGCATTCCGATTCTCGGAATCAGTTTCCCTTTGTAAGAGCTGCGAGAGCTGCGCCGTTGCGTAGGCAGTATCCGGAGGTCAGCGTTTCGACCCATGGGCGTCTCCGTTTCGGCAGAGGATAACGCACTCGACCTATATACTCCAGAGGTCCATCAAGCTGGCCCGCCCACCATAGCAGAATCAAACCAAACTAGTGCCATAATTTTTAACTATTTTATTACTAATTTATTACCGCAAAACTAATTTTTTTACCACTCATCTTCACCCCAAAACAGGGGGTGGCGGGCCAGCTTGATATCAAGCTGGCCCGGCCACCATAGCAAATACCATACCAAACCAAACTAGTGCCATAATTTTTAACTATATTATTACTAATTTATTACCGCAAAACTAATTTTCTTACCATTCATCTGCACCCAAAAATATAATTTTTAACTATTTGGTTACTAATTTATTAGTCATGAGGGCGGCGAGCCCGCCCTCTCCCTTATAGCGTCCGGCTCTAACAGTCTTGCTGGTTTGTTGAAAGTCCTTGTTGATAGAGATTTAAGGGGCTTAACTGAGTAAGACAGTATCCACTTTTCCTCTGCAAAATTAACTAATATTTTGAGCAATGATTCTATTAATTTTTTCTGCGAATTTTCATTTTTTACTCCACCCACCCAACCTGCGCAACGATGTTTTCCTCATTTGATGTTTAAATTGCTTTTATATTTAGTATGTTTCAAAATTTAAAAAAATATTTCCCACTTGCAAAGGGGTAACCTACATAATACTTTATGAAAATCAATTACAAAGTTGGAATTTGAAGAATCTGTTTTTGAAATAAAAAAATATTTTTAAAATATTCAAATAGCCGTTTAGGATATTGAATTTATATAAAACTATGAAAAGTATGATTTTTTCAAATTTTTTCAAAGTGGTTTGGGAAAGTGAAAAAAAAATTCTAAAAATGTAAAAGTATTTAATTTTCCTTAATTTTATTTTAAATGCGTAAGAAATGTATTTCGTACAACATGGATAAAGCGAAATTGTAGTGATTTAGTATCTTGAACGGAATCAATGCACGAAGATGGACAGCTTGATCGGAGCTGAAAATGTTTAATTATGTTGGCATGGATCATCTTCCAGACTGGAAACAGATGAACAGTCACTGCCACTATCCAAAAGGAACTCAATTTTGCATGTTGTCAGCGATTGTTCTCGACAAGCCATTTTTACTTAAAAAAGCACACCCAAGCGCAAGCAGCAACTATTAGCAGAATACGACTGCGATCGCCCGTGAGAAGCGTGGGCCGTGGCGGGTTTGTTATGACTGGGGTGTGTGACAGGAGATAGTAGACAGTGAAGCGCTATGTATAAGTACAAGGGCCTAAAGAAGAAGGCGCCCTAACAAAAGAAAAGCTTTGATAAGCTGAAGAGATATTTATATGGAACCACGTCTTTGGTTTATGCCAATACAATAAAATATTAAGACATTGCAAATAATACAATACAATAGATAACAAAATATGAAAACGATATATTTATTGCACTGATATAAACTTGATTGCTCCCTATTGTTATCTGCTACTATCGAAAAAATATCTTTCTAATACAAGTTAATTATTACATACGAAGTTAAAAGAATATATTATGGAACAAATTTGTGAAAGTTATATGTACATGCCCCACGAAACCCAAATTCCGTTATAAATTCCAAACAGAAATCATCTCTTCAGTTCTTACTGTGGTATGTGAACTTATTATAATTTTATTGTCGTTAGAGCGGCGTCTCCAGGTGAATGTTGAATGGCGATCAACATTCTCCTATGTTTCTCTAGCGGCGGCGCACTGTAGAAGCATGAAAAGTCAGAGCAGCCCACGCTCCCTTTCGCGCCTCAAGACCGTACTCCGTCAACACATCCCTGCCGGATGGCGTAGGCCGGATCGCCGAACGTGAGAATCGCCGCGCCGCTGCTTGTCACCCGTCAGCAAGCGATAGATAAGAGCCGTCGCACGCCTCTGGAGGTCAAGCGAAAAAGTTCCCATTGGTACCGCTGGGTTGAAATGCTCTGGGAAACCTCTTTCCCATTAGTCTTTAAAAGGTTAAAATGACTTCGAATGAAGTTTTTCTAGAACTCAAAAAATTCTGTGAAATAGAGCTTTAAATTTCCCGTTTACAGTAACGCTTAAACGCAATTTTCATAAAAACGGCTCCAAATTTTTCAATGTAAATTTCAATATGGGAGGCAATATGGGAGGCGGCAATAAGATGTTATAGTTCACGAAGTATTTATTGTACCCCCACTCCTTTTTCTCTACTCATTATGCAATGTTTCACCCACACTCACGGCTTGCAATAATGTTCTGCACACGAAAAGTTCTCTGTAACAACTACTGTTGATTCGTAAAGAACTGAATGTATCCGGCGATATCTATCGGATTGTTATCATCATGCATCGAAATTCATGAAGGTAACAGTGGTCTTAACAGTCTGAAAAACAGAGATAAAACTATTTCCTTTGGGAAACAGAGCTATGAGACAAAATGTAATAGCAAGACTTGGAAATGTATAATGTGTCAATATGACACATGGCGGTCCTTCTAGGTATAACTAAGTTTTTTTACAATTCTATGAAAATCAAAGGATTGAGCTTTACAGCACATGAAGTTCATGCACTAAAGAAAGCACTTACAAAAAAGCAGTTTTCTAACTTTTAAAACTCAAGCACAACGTTGTAGTACATATCACAAATGTGTCATTTTGACACACTCGGTCCTACTAGTGTTACGTTTCTGTGATATAAATCTGAAAACATACATAAATGTGAGAACAAGAAATAAAGAAATTAACACAAAACACCTTTAAATATTCATCAACACATTCCTTACCTAAAAAAAACTCCCAATCGGAAAACCTAATGATTTTATAATTTATTATTAAATAAAATAATAATTGTAGAACTGCTTTCACGCAGACTGGATATTTGGTTGTTAAATAATGTAGGTCCCAGTACCACAGATTAGATATTAGTAGTGATGTAGTATCTATTCTTTGCCAGTACTGTCCTACTGGTGTGTGTGGGTGTGTTTGGAGGTAAGTGGATGAAAAATTTGAATTGCATCGAAACTAAAAATCAAGTATGAACGTTCCTTAACTTTGAGATAGTAGCGGCACGAACTGTTCACTAATTGACACGAGTTTCGTTTGATTCTGTTATAGTGGCCCACCTTAGAATAAATATTGGGGAAAACTTCATGTTAAGGGATGAAGATCGAAGGCAAAAAATTGTTTTGAGGAAATTAATTAGTAATAAACTACTAAAATGCTCAATATTTTGAATTTGCAATGGTGGGCTGACCAACTTCATGACAAGCACCCGTTTTGACTAGCGGCAAAAAATTGGTTTGCAGTAATTAAATTAGTAATAAAACTAGCATATCTGTGCGAGAACTCTCGCATGCTAAAGCATACTCTTTCCCTATTCTTCCATTACCATATTAACCCTCAACTGGCGTGGTGAAAATTCTAGGTCGTAAGTGGAGTTGCGGGGTCGAAAATAATACCACCAAATGTGGATGAAACTAAGCTCTTTATTATTTGTATACTTTGAATTTGTATGAGTAGTGAATAATAAGGATAATAATGAAGAACTGGGTCAAAAATTCTCAGAAAATATTTCATAAAAATTCATTAAATTATTAAAAGAAAAATTGCTGCTGAGAATAATATAGTGTTATTTAATAATGAAATGAAAAATACTCAATGATAACACTTAATAATACTGATCACACTCATGCATCACATAAGAATAATTATACATTTGTTAACAAACTGATCATCTGGTTACTATAATTAATTTAATTTAAAAGTTTCTAATCACCATATTCTTTGGAAATAACGCATCGACATGGCAGGCAAACTGGGCGATTACAACTAACACACTCATACTAGTTTGTCTTTTTCTTCATTTGAACGAGTACACAATAAACGTCCCTTTCTTTTCGACTCTCGGAGGGCACTTTCCTTGTCTGGTAGAGATTTAGTCAATCCGGGAAATTGCCATCCAGAGTTCTTTTGGAAGACGGCTATTTACTAGTCTTAAATTCGAAGCGTTCAATAGGGCTATACTCCTTAAATGTTGTTCTCGTACTATACAGTACATAACAGTGTACGGAATCTGTGAACCTGAAAAGGTCAACCGACATGGCGCAGGTAATATTGAAAGCGGCTGCAAGAACACACCTGGAGTCTTGTCTTTTAGGATACCATTTCCGTCTCCAGCTATTTAGGGCAACAAAAATAATTCCTCCCAGTTCGTGAAGTAGCCTGTGAGTCAACGACGACGAAAGTGAAAGCTATACAGAAGGGATTAACAAAGAAAGGGTTTTCAAAGAAACGCCAGCGGTGTACAGTTTGACTGATATCGAAAAAGACCCCACAACCCGACTTAAGAAGGAAAGTTGTTAATGAAACGTGTTTATTTCTTTGTGTTCATAAATGAAACTTCTAATAATAATATTTCGGGTGGCGCGCGCGTTTGTTCGCCGCGCGCGTTTGTTCGGCGCGCGTGTTTGGTCGGTGCGCGCGTTTGTTCGGTCCGCGAGTTTGTTTGGCGCGCGCGTTTGTTCGGCCGCGCGCATTTGTTCGGTGCGCGCGTTTGTTCGGCGCGCGCGTTTGTTCGCCGCGCGCGTTTGTTCGGCGCGCGCGTTTGTTCGCGCTCACGTTTATTCGGCGCGCGCGTTTGTTAGGTGCGCGCATTTGTTCGGCGCGCGCGTTTGTTCGGCGCGCGCGTTTGTTCGGTTGCGCGCGTTTGTTCGGTGCGCGCGTTTGTTCGGCTCACGCGTTTGTTCGGCGCGCGCGTTTGTTGGGCGCGCGTGTTTGTTCGGCGCGCGCGTTCGTGGGCGTGCGCGTTTGGTGCGCGCGCGGTGTTTGGCGCGCGCGTGTTTGACGCGCACGCGTGTTTGGCGCGCGCATGTATTTGGGGCGCGTGTTTGGCGCGCGCGTGTGCGGGCGCGCGTGCGTTTGGCGCGCGCGTGTTGTTAGCGCGCGCATGGGTTTTGCGCGAGGCGTGTGGCACGCGTTTGTGGCGCACGCGTTTGTGGCGCGCGCGCGTGTTTGTGGCGCGTGTGTAAGGCACGCGGCAGTATTTCCATTGAAAATACCGGTATAATACCGGTATAACCTTTATGGGACGTCCATACCGGTATAGACGTCCTATAAAGGTATTTTACCGGTATAAAAGAATAAAGGTATTTTATACCGGTATGAAAAAATACCGGTATTTTACCGGTATTTTTACCGGTATTCAATACCTTTTCGGTCCCTGGACTGAAGCACTGCTGCAAGCTTTTTCGCTGCTTGCTGACGGAAGTGGTGGCGCGAGGCAGACAGATCATTTTGACGACGGTACGACTGTTATCGCTAGAGACCGGTTTGTTATGTAAATACATTTTTTTGTCTTTCTACTTACCGGTCTCAAAATTTTAATTTTGGCGAATCGTAGTTCTCCTAACACAATATCCAATTTTCATTACATATTTTTACATATTTGGTTCTAGATTACATATTTTACATATTTCGCTATTTTCTCAACAATTTTTTTTATTTTATGAATTTTCTACATATTGTTATGAAAAGAAATATTTTCAAAAAATTCAGGATTTTTTCTTCGTTATAACTGCGACTTCTGCGTACTCTACTTGTGGCACGCTTCGTGAAGACATGGTCGGATATTCCCACAATCCTACGGCGCCTGCTTCAGTTATCTCAGTGGCGGGAAGTGCGTGTCAGCGACAGATCATTCTCACCGTTAAGTGTGAAAAGTATCATTGACGCCACGTTTGACGACCTTTAACCCTAATTTCCAAGAAACTTCGTCGTGTAACACTTCAATGCAGAGGCGGGATTCGGGAGGGGGGGCAGTCTTGGAACAAATAAAAAAATATATATTTCTTTTCATTTCGCAAATCTTCAAATGTATATATAAAATATTTATTTTTTCTGTATTTTGAGAAGAAATGTAATAATAATAATCAAGCAAACAATAATTTTATTAAGCTGAGCGAATAATATACATTAATAAATTGGTGAACTTTAGGTCAGTATTATCAAACGCGTGAGATAGTGTTCAACGTTATTTTGAATATCCCTTATTAATAAATCCTCTTTCAATTATATATTGATTTTAAACGTTATTTACTTGGAAATTAAACATGCCTAAAATTTAATGCCTAAAATTATGAGTTAAACTAGACCTCTGATTTTAGGGGAAATGTCTATTTAGGATGTTGTAGAAAGTAATTGCAGATGTTTAGAAATCATGAGAAAATAGATGTACTGAAAGCATCTAATATGCCTAAACTGTCCTAAAAAGGGCGGTTGATGTCTATTTAATACGTTTTTGCCTAAACAAGTGATTTTCAAGAACGATAGTATTTTTAAATACTAAATTTTGAAATTCGTTTTACGGAAACGCAACAAACTTTTCTGAAATGCAAATATTGTGTGATCGAACAACGCACCGAAATCTTTCACTCAAAATACCGAACAAAAGAAGCCCTGCAAGTCAACATAATAAGATGTTTTCAAGCTCGTCTCCGATCAGCACGCACTTCTTGGGCAATTGCAACCATTCCTGATGCAGCTGCGCTGTTGGCAGGTTGAGGCTTATCGCCGCAGCGTGTCGTCTGCGAAGTCCAGGCGAGGAAAGCGAGAGACAGGCCAGGCAAAAATCTACTCTCAGACAGTCGTATATCACAAAATACTGTTCAGTGTTCAAGTGGGTTCGTGTGGTACGAGTATTTTTGGGGGTTGGGAGGACGGGACGAGTTAATAAGTTCCAGGAGACGTGAGCATGATAAATGTAACTAAATTTGTTTGCTCCTATAAATCTATCAGTAAAAGTTCATTTTCAGCCTTAAAAATTATTTAATAGACATAATAGAAAAGATTGAAGAAAATTTGGAGAAAATATTGATTATCATACTATACTGCTAATTATGAATGTGAAGAAAATATGCTTGTAGTCTCTTTCATAAATGTAAAATACTTTTTCCTGCATACTAAAAATTGCCTAATTTAATCCTTTTGAGACAATTTCTACATGCCAGAAATATAACTTTTTCATGTCTATTTTTTGCCTGGCTTAGTCATTCTGTAACTTATTTTAAGTGCCTCAAACGTCGATTTTAATGCCTTTTAGTGCCTAATTTCGTTGCCTATTTTAGGTGCCAAAATCAAACCTTTTTTGTGAGTAAACTTCCGAGGTCTAGTCATAACACTCAAATTTTTACTCTCAAAAGAAATAGTACTTCCCGTTTATTAGATGTAGATAGAGTTAAAGGTGGTGATATGAACCATTTATATAATATGAGCCCCCTTGGTATCTTTTTATGCATCGCAAACATTCTAGCAGGAACAATTTTAACTAGTTTAATAACTCCTGTTGCTAATATAGCTTTGTGGTTCACTTCTATATGCGAGCTAATGTGAAACAGAGGTGTTCGTGTTTTCTCGGTTCTAAAAGCTTTGGAAGGTAAGTCTTTGGCTTTTAATTAGAGTTGAGTTCGGCTTGACCGATTCTGATTTTTAACGAATGAAATACAATATGTTTTAAACGTTGTTTTTATGCATTCAATCTGTAATTTCGAACTATCATAGACCGGTTTTAGTTTACAGAATTTTAATATGGCGATGGTTGTAAAACGAGCCCCGAACTATGGTGCGTATACGAGCGTATATATACGTATGAGCCCCCAAACTTTAACTGACTTGTATTACATACACTACATCTTGTGTTCGTACTATTCTTGTTTTAGATGCCACCAAAGATTCTAGGGCCAAAACAAAAAGGAACTAGTGGAGCTACAGAATGCCACAGATTTTCTCGTAGTAGCTAATTTCCTAATTTCTTTGGTCGGGGCTGACTTTTCGGCCGTTGTCCCATTCTTATGCCAACAACCATCTATCGCCGCCCGAACATTTTTTCATCTTTGCTCAATTTTTCGGTTTCCTAATGGCAGAACCGAAAAACTACTTTAAGATATTATTGTAGAGTAAAATCTCGTCCTAAATGGAAATTTTCGTTGAAAAATTTGGTGCCGTTTTTACGAAAATGGCGTTTAAGCGTTACTGTAAATGCAAAATTTGAAGCTCTTTTTCACAGAAAACCATTGAGATGTCGAAACACATTACTGGAAGTCGTTACGTTTCAAGCACTGCCACTCACAAATGTGTTAATGCGAAAAGCTCTTTTTTACAGAAAAACTATTTCGATTTCGCAAAGCTTTATTGAAAGTCGTGTGAATCTGCCACTCACAAATGCAATAATATATACAAATCACCGATAATGTGCATATTAAAGACATGAGAGAAATTTCAACAAAATTACATTTTTGTAATTTTTGAAGAAACAAAATAATAGAGCAAAATAAATTATATGCCATCTTAAACACTGCAATTAGCAGTGTCCGTACAAAAAGTTCGTACAAAAAGTTTGAACAAAAAAAATTGGAGCTTTTTTTGGGAAAACGGTGTTTGAGTGTTTCTGAAAATGCGGAAATTTAAGTTCATTTTTACAGAAAACTGTTGAGTTTTTCAATAAACTTTATAGGACAAAATTTAATGTACATGCGCACACAAGTCGAAATAAAAGTGTAGGCTCATATTATCATCTTGCACAGAAGATTGAATTTTAATTAAAATAATTTATTAATGTAGGTTTCAAAATATGTATCCTACAGTTATGTACAAACTTTTTTGATCATAATAAGCAATAAAAATTTTCAATATTTTGATATATGATTCACTAAGAAAAATGCATTGTTGAATTTACAGTTCGGACCGTTCAAATAGGAATGAGGATCGTCACTTCTGTGTTCAACTAATCTAATTAATAACATTCAATAATAATCAATTACATAATTAACAAATTGAAAACAGTGTATGTGTGTATGTAGTTACAGCACAATTAATTAAAACCATTCATATAAACGAATTGTTCGTGTTCACAATAGCGTCCAATTTTGCCCCCCCCCCCCATGAAAGATCCGATATCCCGCCTCTGCTTCAATGAGAATATTCCATGCTGCAGTGAGAATATTCCATGCTGGTCGTAGATTTTCGCCAGTTTGTATGATGGCTTCTATTGCGTCTGGTCTGGTTGCTAAACTACATTCCTGGATAACAATTTGTGAAGGTTTTACTACTGATGACAAGTTGTATGGTGCAAGTATTCATCAAATTGTCGTTTCCAAATGATTTTTAAAAAGTTTGCATTGTATAGGAAATTTACATAGCAAATTTTTTTAGAAAATTGGCAATTTGTATAGGAAATTATTTTGTACTTGTAAGTTCGTGTTATGTTCGTGTTCGTGTGGACGGACGTTTTGCTTCCAATAGGGTTTTCGACATCAAGGTCTCACAAAATAGGGTTTCTGGCTACACCACCGTGTTAGGGGATTTTTTTCTTAATTTGGAAACTGGTTTTATCCACTTTTCCTTTATCAGGACTCGGCATTGAATTTTTTTCTGCCGAAAATCCGCCGTTTTTTGCGCAGCATTATATAACTTTTCTATACTACGTGTATTACTCCGTATATACGTACGTATACGGGAATAAGAGCTGCAAGATACGACTCCTCCTTCCGTTCTTCAAAATTCTTTCTCAGTGTCAGAAGAGACGCGACTGACGCCTTTCCAAGTGAGTAGCGGCGAGCGCCGTTGTATCCGTCACCGTCTGATAGCGAGCGCACTCACGCTGTTGACTGACACCGGCGGGAGCCGCGCCGGTCCCTCGCGCGCCGGAAACCTTCCCACGTGGACAGGCGCCGCTGCGTAGGCGACATGGCTGGGGACCAGCGGGCGGCGCGGCGGCGGTTCGGTTCCAGTGATTACTCTACGCCCAAGGAATGCAGCGTTCAGCACGTCGCGGAAGATAACTTCCTTTCGATTTGTGAGGTTCGGAACGTCAGTGTGTGATGCTATGAATGACGAAGCTTGCTGCGAAGATTCTTCGCGAAATGAACGTTCTTGTGGATTTCGCATCAAAATATAATACTATTAATACTACTACTACTAATAATAATGATAATAATAATAATAATAATAATAATAATAATAATAATAATAATATTGAAATTGATGTAAAAGCTTCCTGTTGATCCTGACATATAATTGGAGGTGTTGATGGTACGAATAAATATATATTTTGACCATATAGGATCAATCAATATTGACTTCAGGAATTAAAACTTTAAAAACATTTATTTATGGCTCAACGTTTCGCACGTTTAGTACGTGCCTTGTCAAGAGCAATTATGGCAACGGTTGACAGTGTTATACAGATTAACATAAAACAATAGAATTTACAATTACTGAGATAAATATTTACATTGCTTTTACATCAAAGCATTACATTTCACAAATACCTTGAAGGCTTGTCAAATCAAGTAGTTACATTGGGCAATTAAGGAGAGCAACACCACCAATAATAATAGGGCCTAATAATAATAATAATAATAATAATAATAATAATAATAATAAGTCGGCACCGTGACCGAGATCGCTAAAAGTGTTTTTTTCGCAAATTAACAATGGCTCAGCTTTAATTCTTATACGCGAATGGCAATAAGACCATTTGTTAATTTATACATTGCAGACTTAAATAATATGTAATCTATTTAAGAGATAATACAATTTCTTGGATATTAATTAAGAAATAGTAGTCAGGCACTATTTCTACAGTTTGTACCCATGACCAAGCGGGGACTCCCGAGTGAGAGAGAGAAAGATAATTTACTGACCGCCTGAAGTATGCTGCGCTCTCGTGCACAAACGAGCTTCTTTCCGCAGTAGACGCTAGCGTAAAGCAGTCGGGTTTCTCTGGGCCAGGGGTGAAGAGGGGAGAGGGGAACCTCGCCATCTGCGCATGCGTCATTGCTTTGCTTTGTGTTCCATCGTCTAAATCTTATTTATTCCTATTATTCAAAGGGAAAAGTGGAGATGCCGAGGATTGAACTCGGGGCCTCTCACATGCAAAGCGAGCGCTCTACCGCTGAGCTACATCCTCCGACTGTTTTTTTTTAAATTTATTTTAAATAGGATTATTATACAAAGTTCAGTTTTTACAACTCTCCATTTGCTTTGTTGACTTACATCTAATACTATAAACTAAATCTATTGAACACTACAATTGACGAGGGGACTCATGCGTCATTGCTCGTCGCAATCTGGCGGCAGACGCTGAAGTATTTTAGCTTCCAACCAATCAGAGGCCAGCTTCAACAGCCCGCCGAATTCAATCATAGGAAATCAATTTAAAATTAATACAAAACGTGTTTCGCTCAACAGACCACTTGTAAGATTATCAATACAGTATTTAAGGTTCTTATATACGGGGATGCTCAGCATCTCAGCGTCCCCTGACGCTACGCCACTGCTGATTACTTCTTGAGTCGTTACCGGTGGGATGTGTAAATTTTCTTCATTTGTACTGTTCAATCTCGCGAACAATTACAAGGAAACTCGCCAGCAGGGTGCAGCCTCAAATTGTCTTTCCCCCGCGCGGCCAACATTCTTCGGCTGCCCCACCTTCAAAGTTTCTCACGGCTCAAGCTAGGCGATGCAAAACATAAGAAATGAAACACAGATGTTCGGGGAACAAAACGACTCTCGTCGAGCCCTCTGGCCGCAAGCGCCGAACCGCCGCGTACTTACTGTAAGCCGGGGAAGGGGCGGCAGGCTCGGCCACCCCCGGCGGGCGCGCGGCCCTCAAGCCATTAGCCTTTTACCTGCTTTTCTCAGACTTCGGCGGCCAGACATATTTACAAACATTCCAGATATCGCTACGTGCCTCCCGCCCCAATACAGGCGTTAATATTCGCCGACTACGAGCGCATCTGCTAGGCAGCCGCGCCCGCGCCCGCGCCCGCGACCGCGCCCGCCTCACCGTCCCTTTCTCTCAACCAGCATCGCGGTTCCCGTGAGAAAATACCAAACCTTGCTAATGAGATGCAGCCATCGCGGGCACAGCCAGTGCAGCCCATCGTCACGTGACACACTTCAAAACATAACAACGAATAGCGAGCATTTCTTGTGGCACTACGTCTCACCGTACATCATAGGCTAGCTGCAATTGTCACGTGACTCTCCCCCCTCTGCTTTCGGAAACATACGCTTCAATAAATACGGCAACTTCGCTCCCACGCGCCACTCTTATGTCAAACTATCAGTCATTTTCGCTGCTACTACGCAGGCACTTCAACGTCATTTTCTTCAATGTCATTTCTACTATGTGAAACTGCTATGTCAAACTTCTAAGTCATTTCTACTCTGCTGCTACTACGCAGGCACTTCTAAGTCAAACTACTATACTGCTGCTACAATTACTGCTCTGTTCACTACTATGTGAAACTACGCAGTCACACTTCTACGTCAAAACTCTACTACTGCGCAGTCACTCTTCAGTCAATCTCACTGCTACTATTACGCAGTCACTCTTCAGTCAATCTCACTGCTACTTCTACGCAGTCACTCTACGTCAAACTACTATTACTGCTGCTACAACTACTACTCTACTCGTCGGACAGCCTGCGAACGAGTCAGCTGTCCTTGCTCTGCCTATCAAGGCTCCGGCAATCAATCGGTGCGGCCAGCAGGTCGCGATCAACAGTACGGGCCGCTCCAGCACGCGAGTACGCGCCCATGGTGACATCCAGCCTACCAGCCGTAACATCCGCAGCCCATTTCTACGGACGGCACGCACACACTCAGCCGTCTGACCTGGGTTGGTGCTTGCTGTACTGTCATCAAACTGTAAGTGTAAACTTCAAGAAAGAAGAAACCTTTAATTACAAACATTCATTGGTCCTCCGGCTTACTACCTAACTACGTGTAAAACTAATCAATATTTCAAGAATTAAATTTAATTTATACACAAGTGCATTGCTTTTCATTTGCCCCTAAGAAACAATCCCCTGAAACCTGATCTGAGCATGTATGTAGTCGCTTCGCAGTACGGACCTCACACCGCGCTGCATCCACTACATGTACTATTCTCATTTACCATGTCCAGCAAAAAGTTTGGTCTATCTTCAGTAAGCAGTGCCTTATAATATTCCCTCCACTCTTCCATGCTTATTGGGCTAATACCTGCACAGTCATTATTTTGTTTTCTCATTGACTTCAGTATGCCCATGCTTTATTTGCTCTAGTGTTACCAAAAACATTTTTCTATATCCTCCCCTATATTTTGCCATATCTCGTTTTTTGCTGCAGTAACTGCTTTTTGCGATTCTTTCCTCCTATCTCTATATATTTGAAGGTCTTCGTCACATTTTGTAGCGAGCCACTTATTATAAGCCATTTTCTTCTTATATACTAACTTTTCTAGACTTTCATTCCACCACATTTCTTTTTTCCTATTCCTTGCATGTTGTTGTTCTCGTTCTCCTAATGCCTCGAAGGCAGATTCGTGTATCTTCTTCTTAACTACCTCATACATTTTAGTAGCAGAATCATCTGCAACGTCACACAGTTTTGTGGCTAATCTCATTTTATAAAGAAAACAAGTAGACTCATCTTGAAGTTTTTGCAAGTTATAATTATTTTTAAAATATTGTTACCATCTTCAATTTTGTAAGTATTTTTTGTACTTTTAAAGGAAAAAAAATTCTGGACACCAGTAAATGATGATCTGATCCACACTCAGGGCCTCTCAATACTCTTACGTCTTTTATCCATAATTTTGACTTTTGTCTTAATATAATATAATCAATTATAGATCTTAAATTCCGAGTTGGTTGTATCCAGGTATACTGATGTATCTGTTTATGCTTGAACCAACCATTCATTATTCTGAGAGTATTTTGATGACAAAATTCTATGAACCTCTCTCCATTATTATTTATTGTATTTTCCCCATGTTGCCCTACTATAGGATCGGCAATTCTCCATCCAGTGCGAGCATTTAAATCACCGAGTAATAAAAGTTCTTTTCGGTCACTTACTTTCTCCAGTGATTTTGTCAATTCTATATAAAATAAATCCTTACTTGCAATATCGGCATCATCATTTGGCGCATAAGCAACTATAATAGTAATTACATGGCTTTTAATCTCCAATTGCATCTTCAAAATTCTGTCATTAATTTGTTCCCAGCTGGTGATATTGTTTTTATATTTATTTTTGATAGCTATAGAAACCCCACTTCGAGCTCTCTCTTCCTTAGGCACCCCACTATAAATGTGGATGTACCCATTCCTTTCTTCCGTACCCCTTCCTTTTTTCTTAGTTTCTGTGAATCCTACTATGTCCATATCATACTTTTTGATTTCTCTAAATACCTCCTCAGTTTTCGTGGCAATTCCCTGAACGTTCCATGTTCCGATATTCAAAGTCCGTTTCCGCGCATGTTTTCGTCTTGATGATCCATCCTGATCCGAGGCTTTGCCGGGAAGTTTTGCAGTTTATTTCATTTTTAAGGGTGACGGAGTGCAGGTCCGACGCCCCAACCCCCAACCTGGAGGACCAGAGATTTTCTTTTTGGGGTTACTTTCCCCTAGACAGGTTGGCTTCCCTCTCGCTATAGAGTCCTGTCCACCCTATCTCCATAAGAAATAGGAAGAAAAGAGATTCGAAGAAGAAGAAAAGAGCGAGTATACAAGAAAAGTAGAAGAAGCGAAATGAATGACTCCCTAGCCCTCGCAACCTAATAGCATCGGGGTCGAAGAAACAAGGGGTCAAGAGAGACCAAATAGGAAAGTTAAAGAAGTATGGCACAAGTAAGTGGAAGTAATGCCACACTAGTGACCCTCCTCCTTTATCCGGGCTTGGGACCGGCGGTGCCCGCTGCCGCCGCACTGCTCGCCCCACCCACCACCATATAGCCGCAGGTGCGACGAACAGCCCAGCATCAGCAACAGACACAGGCGGTCATGTACAATCTTTTGAAAAAAAAAACGAGTAGTTTATGCGTAAATTGCGCCGCAAATTAAAAATAATTATCTCAAAAACCGCTCCAAATTTTTTCTGTAAATATTCTTCACTTATGTAATGAGGGACGATAGAAAATATAGTCTTAGTCCTACATCCGGGAATTACTTGGTTTTTTTTGAAATTTGCAAAAAAAATATTTTTAAAACAACAAAATTGTAGATAGAGATTTTTACCTCAGACAAAGTCTGTTGTGGGTCATTCCATATTAAACCAACACAGTCATTTTACATCACCATCTCAGATTCAGATGAATTTAACACATAGGTAGTATGAATGAAGAATAAGAAAACTACAAATTTTGAGTAAAATAATTTCCACCCGTTTCTGAAATACAGCCATGTAAAATTTTGCAAAATTGGGTTCCCGAAATTTTTAAATTGATGTAGAACCTCACCAAATTAAGATAGAGAGCTGGAACAGATGTCATTTTGCAGCTTTCTTTATGACCTTTTATAAGATATACAACTCAATAGGGGTTGCGTTCAAAAAGGTTTTCAAATTTGAATTTAAAATTTTGATTTTGAGTTTTTTCAAAATGCTCACCTTCAAAAAATTGAAAAAAATTCTAAAATAATCCTTGTATATTTCCAAACAGATGGTGCAAGTTTAAAAATGGGACTGCAATGGGTTCATATGGTAATCTTTTTTTTAAATTGCACAATATTTACGTACTCTAGATTTTACTGTTTTAAAATGCATTTTATTTCAAATTATAAGCCCTAATATATATAAATTATTAATTCAGTGATTTTTATTGGCGAGTGTGTTGTGTTTCTTTTATTATTATTATTATTATTATTATTGTTATTATTATTAAAGTTGCCGGTAGAAAACACTTTTGCTTGTTTATGTAGTAGTGTATTAGGACCATTTGAGACCATATAGAAGCCGTGCGAGAAAGAATGTGCTTTGGAAGCTCCACTAGTTATTCAATAATTTAACATTGTCCTTAATATAACAATAATATTGGTGAAAACTCTGACAGAATACATTAAAAGTGACATAGAATGGTCCTTTTCTAGCACGTGCTATAGTAGAAAAGGATATGACCATTCCACATAGAACCATCTTACATTTAGTTTATCTTATAGAAGCATCGTATATATCGAATTTAATCGGTTCGTTAAACGTATAAATCGAATATCGGTTCGTTAAACGTGGCTCAAAATCAATCCATTTTATAAAAATTAATCGATATTGAGCTACGTTTAACGACCTTTTTGTGCACGTTTAAATCATAACAGAGTTATAATGTGAACAGTTTCAAAATTTAAATAAATTGACATTGGTTCCAGGAATTTTAGTGAATATACCAGGATTTTTAATGGTTGGTACTGGGATATACTTTTGATCGTCTGGCAACACTGGGTTACTCGCGGGTTTCAGGTTGTGTGAACGGTTAGGATCTTCGGGATCTATACTTCGGTTTTTCTTTCTTGGCGAACGAAATATCACACGGTTTTTCTTGGCGAAAAACGAAATATCACACGGTTTTTCGCGTCGTTCTCCGTTGTGCCGCCAGAAGTCGCATGATCGCCAGCACTGCTCGATAAGTCGCGAATATGCGACTCCTAGCGACCTAACGGAGAGCGACGCGAAATACCGTGAGATATTCCATTTTAATGACCCCCCCCCCCCCCCGTGCGGCAAGGAAGGAAAACCGAAGTATAAAGGCGTCGAGCCCCTGGCCGAAGGGCTAGAAGGCAGACTGCGATGTGACGAGACTTGAAAGTTAGCAAAGATGTTTTTTCTACTCCCATTGTATAATGCTGTCATTTGATGGCTGCAACCAGTTGCATAATGATAGTAATTTCGATACAGTTTTCATTATGATACAGGTTCTTAACAATCACAAAGAAATTTACAAACCAAGTATTGACACTTAATCATTGAGAATCGTTTTAGTAAACGTTTCGTTCGATTATGTACATTAAAATTGTATTTTATATTGTATTTTGCTCAGTAGTTTTAATTTCTTTTATTATTAGTATTTTTCGTGGCATATTATTTAAAATAAAGTGGATTGTAATTTCACTTTATTTTAATTATTATCCTATTTGACTAGCACAGTAGTCCCTAGCATGCGGACAGCCACCTGCGGCAGAATAGGAGGGGAGATTTTGGTAGCTGTCCGCTAGGTGGCCTTGGCTGAATCAACTGCCACGAAACTATTCATTGTAAAGGTTTGACTTATAAAAGTCGTAGAAAAAGTACCGTATGAAACTCGATGTAAAGGGTATTAATACATTCGTGTGAAGTTTACAATACTCGTGTACTAATACCCATCATTACATCATTGTTTCATAATATACTATTACTTCACCAACCAGCGCTGCATGGGTGCAAGGTACGCGTGTTAAAAAAATGAAATGAGAAACAAGTCTATTGGTGCTCGTCGTTAGCAAAAATCAAAACACTCTTAACCCTTGGTTGTTAAAAATTAGACAAAAACACCGGGAATAGCAAGGATGTCGCCAAAGTTCAGATGTACAGAAGACGACGCTTTTTGTGAACCCCCTCCACTGGCGTTGACTCCTTTTACAGCCTTCGTCGCTGACTCCCCACCACTTCCCACGCCCCCCTCCCCCAAGATGTGAGAGTCTTTGCATCATGGTTCCCCCTCCTCTTGCGAATCCAAACGGCCAATATAAATACTACATGCGCGCACAGACAGCACAGAACAGAGAAGTGTGTGCGGTTAATGAATTTTAGCTGTTTGCTTCGGACGAGGACTGAGTATTCGTGAAATATTCGTTGGAAGTGAATCACGTCTGGTAAGTTAATTTCTTAATTTATTAACCCACGTTTGCTAAGTGACAGATTTTTACTTTCCGGCATATTATACGTACGTATAGTATGGGGAAAGTTATGTAGTTTTCCCGCAATATTACGTGCAATAAGTGCAATTTTATAAAATTACAAAAACGGCTCTGAATTTTTTCTTTAAAGTATTGGCAGGGATAGTGATAAATGTACTCTATTAAATGACATAAACGCCATATTTTTCTATTCTTTTGTTTTTTCAAAAATTGCACAAATGTAAGTTTTCTGACTTGACTCACGTCGTTAATATTTACATTAACTACGAATTGTTGACATTATTTTATTAATGAGTGCATGTGCTTTAAATAATTTCAAGTAACGTTTCTCGAGAACTCAAGTGTTTTCTGTTGAAACTAGCTCAAAATTCCGCCTTTTCAGAAACGCTTAAACGCCATTTTCTCAAAAATGACTCCAGTTTTTTTTTCAAACTTTTGAAAGGGATAGTGCTAACTGCGCTTTTTATTAAGACGTAAAGTTCTTTTTCGGGTATTTCTTTGTTTTTGCCAAAATTACACAAATGTAAGTTTTTTCAAAGCTTTTTGTGAGAAAGCTTTAAATTTCGTATTGTAAGTTACGCTTAAACGCCATTTTGTTAAAAACGGCTACACTTTTTTTTAAAGAAAGTTGCCATTTATGACGAGGTTTTTGTGTTCTTTAATATTCTAAAATTAATATTTCGTTTACCATTAGCAAACTGAAAAATTAAGAAAATGTCAAAAATATGTACTTCTGGCGGCGATTGATGACAGATGGTTTTCTCGATGAAATGCTTTTCTAAAAAATACACCTTAAAATAAGGTCATGCTTAATTTTTTGTTAATACAAGTAGTTTTTGTATTATTTACTGACAACATAATAGCCTGCTACACATATACTGCGCTTCAGACAGCTGGACTTGATATAGCTGTATTGTATCAGGCTTCTTTTTCCAATGCAAGTTTACAAACGTTTTGTATTATATTTGTATGCAGTTGTAGAATTCACATAGTTTTGAAATACTGCGATGGAAGCAGTGAGTGATCGCTTCTTGGTTGAATAATAGCTAAGATGTTAATAGGGCAGAAAGTGCAATATTTCAAACCTACGTAGCTGTTTCCAATAATACAGGAAAGTATATGCTGTTGTAGCAACACTAGTTTAGTTTGGAATTTGGTTTGATTTTTGGAAAGAATTGAATTCTTACATGCAATTGCGAATAATGTCTCAAAAGCTTAAAGCGTTACTGTAATGTAGGGATGTGCCCTTAAGGCTAAATGTACCGACATTAGTTCAATTTTCCGCCACCACGTGGCAGCACCAAAATTACTCAAAATTACTTTACCGATAACGTCTGAACAAATGGTCCGATTTTCGATTTGTAAACGGCATTTGACTCCTTTTTGTAATAGAATTTACGCTACGATGCCCTTTTTCCAAAAAACTAGCAGAAACTCATTTTCTAAAATTTTTCTCGTACTTCCGGGAGCAATTTAAAAAATGTGGGCTTATAGCGCGATGGCGACAAGCTTCCAGAATCCAACGCCGTATCAAACATGCAAATCGGATAAATAGGAGCGACGTAAAGTCGAATTTCGAAAAACACCTCACCCCACTCCGCCTTCCACACCGCCCCCGTCATCCGCCTAGTGGGGAAGGGGCCGCTGACTCAACGCGGAGACCACCGGCACTGCTAATCCCAAGGGCCTGCGGCGGACGGGCAGGCAAGGCAAGGCGTTATGCTTTCGTCACTTCGCATCTCAATGTATTTTTTCCCCGCAAATGAAACTAGAGCAAACGCAATTTGAGAAAATGGCGTTTAAGCATTTGTGCAAATTTGGAATTTTCAGTTCATTTTCACAGAAAAATCTGTTGTTGAGGAATTTTTAAGACATATTGTAAAGCACATATACTCCTAAATGTAATAATGTGAACAAAACGCCATTAATGAAAATATTTACAAAATGAAAAGCTAGTCAAAGAATTACATTTTTGTAATTTTGAAAAAACAAAAGAATAGAGCAATATGGCGTTTATGTCATCTCATAGAGTACATTAGGCCTTTAGGTATCCATTAGGTATCCTTTTCAAAATAAAAAAATTGAAGCAGTTTTTGAGAAAATCTTGTTTTTGTAGTTTTTTAAAAATTGCATATATTGCACGCAATATTGCGCGAAAACTAAAAGTTTAAAAAAATGTACATGACCTTATTGAAAGAACTAAGTATGGAGAACAAATATCATTTTAAGGAAAAATTTCTATCTTCAAATTTGCAGTTGTAGGAAGACGCCGAAAAAAATTCGGATTTTTGCAATTTTCCAAAAATTAGAGTCAATAATGAAAATGAGATCTATGGCACCTTTATAAGTATATTTTAGTTTATTCTTACAATTAATTTAAGGAAAACATTTGGAGTCATTTTTGATTGATTGGTAGTGACTTCGGGCACGTCAACTACGGAGGTCATTAGTACCGCAAGTGTAGGGCGTGTTTATTTAATCGGGAGGTGGAGGTGATGTTCCCCGCTGGATGGCGAGATCCGGCGCTGACCTTCCGTCTACTAGTTTTCTCCAACCAGGTATCTGCCACCAGCGGGGCACCACCCCAGCCGGAACAAGCTCTAAATCACCGACCTATCTACCTGTCAGCTTGCGGGGTTCTTTCCTAACCAGGTATCTCCCTCCAGCAACTCGGAATATTCCTGTAAAAAAGAGCTTCAATTTTCGCATTTACAGTAACGCTTACACGCCATTTTCTTAACAGCGGCTCCAAGTTTATTAATGAAAATTACCATATAGGAGGATGTTTTACTCTTCATTAATATTCTAAAAGTAATATTACGAATCTACTACTAGGAAACCGAATAATGAGAAAACTTTAAGAAATGTATTATGGGTGGCGATATATAACAGCTGGGAAGAAGATGGGGCAAGATGGTAAAGCTGGCATAGAACAAGGAAATTAGAATACTTTACTACGAGTAAGTCGGTGAAATTCTCTTGCACCACTTTTTCAAATTTGTCCAAAAGTACGAAAACATTTTTAAAAATTATCTTCAGCTACTTTACTTGGAAAATGGGATTAACCAGGTGAATTCTATCAAGGAGACAAGTCGTTTTGAGATCAACTAGTGGTGCTACAGAATGGCACAGACTTTCCCATATTAGTTTTCTACTTCCTTTGGTTTGGGCTAGCTATTCGGAATTGCTACACTGTCGCACCAGCTGCCATCTACCGTCGCCCAAAGTGCATTTTTTGATATTTTCTTAAGTTTTCGAATTCCTGATGGTAGAACGGAAATATCAATTTTAGAATATTAAAGAACAGTAAAACCTCGCTCTGAATGGGAAGTTTCTTTGAAAAATTAGGAGCCGTTTTTAAGAAAATGGCGTTTAAGTGCTACTAAAAATGCGAAATTTGAAGCTCTTTTTCACAGAAAATTTTTGGTTCCGAAAAACTTCCTTTGAAGTCATTTGAAACACATTAACTCACAAATACAATAGTGTTTACAACTTGCTGGTAATGTGCATATTAGAGGTGTGAGAGATCTTTCACAAAAATTACATTTGTGAAACTTTTGAAAAAACAAAAAAATACCCCAAAATAAACTTTACGCCATATTAAAGAGTGCAATTTGCACTATACTTTCGAAAACATGGAGAAAAAATTTGGAGCCATTTATAAGAAAATGGTGTTTGAACGTTACTGAAAATGCCGAATTTTGAGCTAGTTTTCATAGAAAACAGTTCAGTATTCGAGAAACTTTGTATGACATTATTTAAAACACATTTACTCATAAATGTAATAATGTAAACAAATCGCCGCCAATGTAAATATTACCTACGTGAGAGACAAGTTAAACAAATATTTTTGTGAATTTTGCAAATAAAAAAGAATTGAGCAATATGGCGTTTATGTAATATCATAGACTACATTGTGCACTATCCCTACCAAAAGTTCAAAGAAAAAATTTGGAGCAATTTTTGAGAAAATCTGTTTTTTATACTTTTTTTCAAATTGCACATGTTGCAAGCAATATTGCTCGAAAATACTAAAATTTTCAAAAAAGTGTACAGGATCGTAATGAAGGAACTCGCTTTGGAGAACAAATTTTATTTGAAGGAAAAATCTCTATCTGCAATTTTGTAGTTGTAGGAAGACGCCGAAAAAGTTGAAACTTTTAGAATTTTCGAAAATTCAGAGTTAATCGTGAAATTATGACCGATTCCAACTTAATAAGCGTGTTTTACTCTACTCTTACAAGAAATTTAAAGAAAACATTTGGAGCCGTTTTTGAGAAAATTTCGAAAATGTTCGGGGGGTTTCATGCAAAGTACCGCTATGTTTTATTGATTCCTTTTCAAAATCTCAAAGCTTTGACTAGAGTCAGATCGACAGGGGCTTCTTCATTTTGAAAAAAACAAACAAACAAAACAAAACAAAAAACATACATATGGTTTAGGCGCTAGTAGTGTTCACAGACGGACGGACGGACTTAAGGCTAAATGTACCGAAAAAAACTTGTAGGAAAATTCAATAGATCGCAGCACTATCAGAAGGAATTTACTTTACCGATAACGTCTGAACAAATGGTCCGATTTTCGATCTGTAAACGGCATTTGACTCCTTTTTGTTATAGAATTTACGCTACGAAGCCCTTTTTCCAAAAAAAACTTGCAGAAACTCGATTTTGAATTTTTTTCTCGTACTTCCGGAAACAATTTGAAAAATGTGGGCTTATAGCGCGATGGCGACAAGCTTCCAGAATCCAACGCCGTGTCAAACATGCAAATCGGATAAATAGGAGCGACGGTAAGTGAAATTTCGAAAAACACCTCACCCCACTCCCCCTTCCCCTTCCACGCAGCGCCGTCGCGCCATCCGCCCGTGCGCCCACGCGCTCCCTGCGCGGCCACCAGCAGGGAGTCTCTGGGCAGGCCAGTCTTGGTTGAAGTCAGTCAAAGAAATTCGGGTCGCAGGTCCACGGAAACACTCAAATAATTTATTGCTAATTAATTGCCAAATACTTGCCACATTTTCGAATTAATTGCCACGTATCTTCAGGGCGAAAACGGGTGTGAGCTGGCTTGACGCGAATGTTTCAGTTTTTAACCATTTTTTCTCATAAACGGCAACTGCAATTAATTTGTGTTTGTTATAAACAAATACTATATAATGTGTATTAATCATGTTCTTGGTTTGGTTCGAGTGTGCTCGTTGGTTCTCTCTACAAACGTATTTGAATTTTTCGCATGGTTGAATATGTTTCAGTTTTTAACAATTATTTCTCCGTAAACGGCAACGGCAAATAATTTGTGTTTGTTATAAACAATTAGTGTACAATGTGTATTAATCATGTTCTTGGTTTGGTTCGAGTGTGCTCGTTGGTTCTCTCTACAAACGTATTTGAATTTCTCGTATGGTTGAATATGTTTCAGATTTTAACAATAATTTTTCCGTAAACGGCAACGGCAAATAATTTGTGTTTGTTATAAACAAATACTATATAATGTGTATTAATCATGTTTTTGGTTTGGTTCGAGTGTGCTCGTTGGTTCTTTCTACAAACGTATTTGAATTTCTCGCATGGTTGAATATGTTCCAGTTGTTAACAAATAGCGACAAATTGGGAGATTAATTTCAATTTTTTTTCATAACTTTGCGATTCTAACATCTCTGCACCCTGTGTGGGTGCAGTCGCTTCCTCTTGGAAGGTTGTCGCCCTCTCAAGGAGTCATCGCAAGGGGCGGTGGCCACAAAGCAAGTCGCAAGAGAGGCGGCGACGGCGTGGCTATGATGTTTCTTCATATTTTCGCACGCGGCGTCTGGGCAGGGCTGGTGGCAATTGGGAGCCGGTCCGTCCGTTAAGCCTCCACATCCGGTATGTCTCACTGCCGTGAAAAGCCGCACCCAGGCGAGTGCAAACAAAAGACAGCAAGGGATACATCCGCACTGTGGGGTGGGTCGGTGGGTGGCCATTAGGCGCGCGATCTCTAGCCTCTTGCGTGAGAGAAGAAGGGTCGTCAGAGACAAGTAAAAACATTATTATTTTGCACTTTTGAAAAAATAAAAATATAGAGCAATATGGCGTTTATGTCATCTCATTAAGTACATTTAGCACAACCCCTATCAAAAGTTTAAAGAAAAACCGTATAACCTTTTTCGAGAAAATATTGTTTTGCAATTTTTTAAACCGCATATATTGTACAAAATATTGCGCGTAAACGAATAAACATTTCAAAAACTTACACGATCTTAAAAAAAGGAATCCACTATGGAGGATAATTTTTGTTGGAAAGTAAACTTTTGACTGAAACGTATTCAATCATGCCAGGTATTCAAATACGTTTATAGAGAGAACTAACGAGCACAATCAAACCAAACCAAGAACATAATTAATACACATTATGTACTAATTGTTTACCACAAACACGAATTAATTGCCATTGTCGTTTATGAGAAAATAATTGTTAACAACTGGAACGTATTCAACCATGCCAGATATTCAAATACGTTTGTAGAGAGAACCAACGAGCACACTGGAACCAAACCAAGAACATAATTAATACACATTATATACTAATTGTTTACCACAAACACGAATTAATTGCCATTGTCGTTAATGGAAAAATAATTGTTAACAACTGGAACATATTTAACCATGCCAGATATTCAAATACGTTTGTAGAGAGAACCAACGAGCACACTCGAACCAAACCAAGAACATAATTAATACACATTATATACTAATTGTTTACCACAAACACGAATTAATTGCCATTGTCGTTTATGGAAAAATAATTGTTAACATCTGAAACATATTCAACCATGCCAGATATTCAAATACGTTTGTAGAGAGAACCAACGAGCACACTCGAACCAAACCAAGAACATAATTAATACACATTATATACTAATTGTTTACCACAAACACGAATTAATTGCCATTGTCGTTTATGAAAAAATAATTGTTAACAACTGGAACATATTCAACCATGCCAGATATTCAAATACGTTTGTAGAGAGAACCAACGAGCACACTGGAACCAAACCAAGAACATAATTAATACACATTATATACTAATTGTTTACCACAAACACGAATTAATTGCCATTGTCGTTAATGGAAAAATAATTGTTAACAACTGGAACATATTTAACCATGCCAGATATTCAAATACGTTTGTAGAGAGAACCAACGAGCACACTCGAACCAAACTAAGAACATAATTAATACACATTATATACTAATTGTTTACCACAAACACGAATTAATTGCCATTGTCGTTTATGGAAAAATAATTGTTAACATCTGAAACATATTCAACCATGCCAGATATTCAAATACGTTTGTAGAGAGAACCAACGAGCACACTCGAACCAAACCAAGAACATAATTAATACACATTATATACTAATTTTTTATAATAAACACAAATTAATTGTCGTTGCTGTTTATAAGAAAAAAATTGTTTAAAAACTGAAACATTCTCGTCAAGCCAGCTCACACCCGTTTTCGCACTGAAGATACGTGACAATTAATTCGAAATTGTGGCAATTAATTGGCAATTAATTAGCAATAGATTATCTGAGTGTTTCCGTGGATCTGCTACCCGAATTTCACTGATGTGTGTGCTGGCGTCGCGTCAAGCCAGCTCTCACCCGTTTTCGCCCTGAAGATACGTGGCAATTAATTCGAAAATGTGGCAATTAATTGGCAATTAATTAGCAATAAATCATTAGACATGTTTCATTCCGGTGAGCTGACATGGCTGTTCCAGCTTGATGCAGCTCCGCTAGAAGTCGCAAGCTGCTGCATGATACGGTCGCACTGATACGGTCGTGATACGGTCGGTGACACTGATACAGTTGAGACGGTCGTGATAACGCGATATCTAGCAGAACGGCTGAGAAAGACGGGAAATGCCGTGACATAAGCCATCTAAAGCTAGCATCGCCCAGAAACCAAACTCAACCAAACCATAACCAAAATTTTAGGCTAATTAAATGCTCTATTCCCGAATTTTAGGCTCCTCTGGATTTCCCAAACTCGTGGGCGCTGGCTTTCCCTCTCAGACACCATTTATTAAAACCATTTTTAAAAGTAAACGCAAACATGGATATTGGTTCAAGGGTTTTTAATTACAGGTTGTCACGGACCAGGAGAGTAGTAGAGAACACGTTTGGAATTATTGCAAATAAGTTCAGAGTATTGAGACAACCACTCTCTTGAAACCACAGAGAGTGGATCAGGTAATCAGGGCCATATGCTGCCTTCATAATTACCTACTGACCAAGAAATCAAGAAAATATAATTACGCTTTTGATTCAATAACACCATGCAACAAAATTTTGTTTAAGTTAATTTTTTTGTTGTTTCTGATGGAGTATGTTTAAAAACACTATGTAAACACAATTTTTCATATGGGAAATTGTTTTTAGGGAAATGGCATCGATTTTCTTAATTTGAGGAAAATACATATATTTGAACCAATGAATACTCGTTTATATATACCCATGAAACAAAACAAATGAAATTCTTAAATACAACGTTTGGAAAAATGTAAATGCAGTAAATATATATGACAAAAGTGTTAAAGTACATGAAAATGTTGTACATTGAATGTGTTGTCTTTCTACATTTCCTCTTGTAGGTTACATCATTCTCTCACATCAGTCTCCAGATATAATCACCAAGCATCACCTCATTATACTGTCCTTGGTACCTTCTTTCAAACAATAGTAAGTCCTGATAGAGCCTTTTACCCTGTTCCTCTGCATATACACCCATATGAAACTTGAAAACATCCAGATGTGAGAGGAGTACATGCAACTTAAGTAACATTCTGTACCACATTGATTTGTAGTTATTCAAAGACCTCCTACTACATCCTTGTAATTGTCCATTCTCTGATTACCTAGGAAACCATTCACAACATCTCCGAAGCTCTTCCAGGTCTTTCTTTGAACTGATAGAAGTTTACTGATGAAAGTGTCATCATGATGTTTTTTTTTTTTTACTTGGGGGGCCCACAAAAAATATTTATCTTTATCTTAGCTTCTGATAACTTGGGGAACACATTTTGGAGGTACTTCATTGCATCTGATGCTGAATTTAATGCCTTTACAAATTGATAGATGAGTCCAAGTTTAATATGGAGGGGAAGCATAATATTTTCCCTCTTCACGTTTGTCTGACCATCTTATTAGATTTAAGAGTCTGAATTCTAGGAGAAGTCCCCTAAATTTGATCAGTTCTGTATTTACTCCATCTATACCTGGTACTTTTCTATTTTCATGTAATTCTTTAAGTGTTATATGATCTCCTTGGTACGGATCACCTCCCCCAAATTCATTTATGGAGTTGTTTTATCGTTCCAGGTCCTTGTTCTACCCATAGATTTGTATAGTGATTAATCCACTCCTCTTTGTCAATAGTGGGAGACGTACCGTATCTCTTTCTGTTTATTTAATTGCTTCGTACGTTTATAAGCTATTTCTGTCTATATCTTTTCTTCTACGTTGGATATTAATTTTGTCCCAGGATTGTTGGTGGACTTCTCTTACTATTTTATGAGCCTAATTACGTTTCTCTTTATAGTTTGCTGCAGATTCATCTTTCTTTTGTAAATATTCTTTATGATTTTCTTTCCATTTAGGGCATTCTCTATTTCCATATTTCATGTTCTTAGTCATGTCTTTTTGTTGGGAGAGCATTTTTAGTTGGTGAGGCGATCTTTTGGTTCTCGCCAAATACTTGACACACCAAATTTCATTTCTCTGTTTTCTCCTCTATACCAGGACTCGAGAGTGGACCCTGCAACATCCAAATACGATATGTTGGTGCCCAGTTCTTGTCTTGGTTTCCCACAGGCATACCAAAATATGAACTGTTTGCTAAGCAGAAGATGTTTAGGATCCTTTATTCTATGCTTTACTGCTTTTGATCCCAGGAAAATGTCACACACATAACAAAAACAGTCCGGATTATGGCTTACAAACAATGGGAAGATGCCATTATTAATCAATTGTGTTAATGTGAACAGATAACATACAGTTTAAACAGTTTATTCATGTCATAGATGAAGTGTTCTTAGCTAATATAATTTTAACCAATTAATTTCATACAAATGGTTATAAAAAGCAACAAAACGATTACAATAAAGTAGGAATACTCAATGTAGTTTAGTTGAGACCTAATTTTTCCAAACAAGCTTAAAAATTCATCTTAAACAAGCAAAAGGTGTTTTTTGTTACATGGTGTAATTGACAAAAAAAAAAAAAAAAACACAGACACTGTGGAAATACAGCATGGTTCATTGAGAGGATAAAGGGCATGCCCAAGAATAACATGTACCTCTTGGTAGTGTTGGTAGCCACAACTCTTCCTTCAGAGCACAGGAAATTAGGAACTGTTTTAAAGATTACTTGTGACTCCCATGGGTGAATTGCATTTATCAGTAATAATTATGTATGACATGTTTTGCAATAAATAAAGAATTTATTTCTGACATTCCCTTTTCCATAGTTTAATTGAACATATACCTTATATTAATAACATGTATTCATAACATAACATGTAAAGTAAATTGAAAATTACATTTAACAATCCTCCTCATCCTGCAATTTAAAAATTGTCATTTGTATTCTGCTTTTAGCTCTCTTTTTGCATATTCTGATTTTAAATTTCTAGTTTCACTGGCAATAAAACGTCCAAATACTTCCCACTCATCATTTACTGCATTATTTAAAATAGTATTTGCTTTCATCAGCAATCATCTTCTGCTGTCCTACTTCTCTTTTTTGATGTCCTTGGTGCTGAAGGGGTTTCTACATTTAAAGGTATAACCTCCTCTGCCAATATTATGTCCTCCTCTGTTAATATACTTATACAATAATTTATTATTTAGTATATTTTATAATATTATATAGCTAATTAAATGAATGATTTTTTCAGTTACCTCAGGATCTGGTACCTATATGGGTATATTCTCAATTCCCTGATGAGGAGTTTCCTGGACTCTATTAAAATTTCAATTGAGTCGTAATATTGCCATTTCAATGTATAATTGCATTGACCCTTGGCCAGACTTTTTTGTCTCTTCTTTTCTTCTTTCATTGAAGAATTGGTTTCGCAGGTTGTGGAGTGTACGCAACACTTCTGAAATTTCGGTGGAAAACTTCTCCACTATGTCTTTGAGAAAACTATCTTTCTTCACTCGATTTTTTGTATTTTTTCTTGTTAATATCCCATAAAATTGGGTTATTCTCATACAAAGAAATTAATTTGACAAGTTCGTCGTGTGTCTCCAGAGCTTATTTGACTTACTTCTCATGAAAAAAGGGCAAAAAATTGCTAGCCATTTATAAAAAATGCAGCAACTCTGAACTCCAGACACTGAATGTCGGACATTCGAGTGTCAAGTGTCTGCATTTGTTGACATGAACAGGTGAATTGCGATGTCGCGGAACTTCAAGAAGTGTCTTACAAACTTATTTCGTGACTGTTTACACAAGGACATTTGCTTTCCAATGAGTGTCAGACATTTATTCTTCGAAAAAAGTGTCCCGTGTGAATGTACCTTCATGTCACTTTTTTAAACTTTATTTATCATTCAACTATTTATATTTCAAATGTTAGGAAGAAATTTTGGAGCCGAAGGAAATGTGCGTAGACCTTACTTCTCCCCCCTGTCTCATACAGTTTTTACTGTTCTTTGACTAAATGAATCAAAATGCATTTGACTAAATAAATCAAAATATGAAACCTGCAGCATCACACTGATCTCATGCTAAAGTGGCAGAGAGTTTCAAAAAGGGGTAAATAATGTTCTGTCATGTCAGTATAGTATTTCTACTCTTTGAAATCAATGTTGAAGATATGAAGTTATCCAATTTAGGGCAGTAGCAGTAATTCCCTGTGAATGTAATTTTGGAAGCAAAAAATTTAATGGTCGTGATATCAAATGCATTTAAAAGATCTAAAATCAGGTGTGGAACTTTTATTTATTGATTCCTTTCTATTGAGTCTTTCTTTAAAAAAGAATGGATTACACCTACATCCTTAGTTTTTAATAGTGTGATTAACAGTATTTATGAATGTTTTGGAAGGTGTTAATAAATGATTCCTTATTGTCTGTTCATTCAGAATATTAGCATACCCTACAAATTCAATACTGTAAAAATTAAGGATTTAGTTTAAAAAATTGCTTTATTTATAATGCAATAAAATTAACTTGTAACTTAAATTACATGCAAATCGTTGTTGTCCAACTGTTAGTGTTGTGTCGTTACTGTCCAACCAAATTAAGTATATGGCAATTAATATCAAGACAATTTAGTGTATACCAAATCAAATATATTTCATATCAAATATATAAAAATGTAATTAACTATCAAATTAATTTTATTGCCAACTTCTTTGCAAAATTTTGTTATCAATTCATTTTGTATTTAAAAAAAAGAAGAAAAAAAAAAGAAGAAAGAATTTCTCTAGTGTTGTGAATAGATTGAGTGGAACAAAATATCTTGATTTGTTATTAGTAAATTGCACTTGTTTAATAATAACACCAATAAATAGGGTGTATTGTTATAGTAAGACCTACGTTATAATTCATTGTTAACATAAATTTCAGTTGTTTTTTCTCAAGTTAGCGTTCACTACGTCGAGACCTTAAGATATCTACAATATATGAAGAAATCATTTAGCGTAGCTTATTTGTCATATCCTATAGATGCCACATACTGGTAAAACAATGATAATATATTTTGCTGCTGTTTTTTCAAGTCATTTTACATCACCATCTGAAATTCAAATGAAATTTGACACATAGGTAGTATGAATAAAGAATAAGAAAACTACAAAGTTTGAATTAAATATTTCCACCTGTTTGTGAAATACAGCCATGTAAACTTTAACAAAATTGACACCAATAGTCCCTAGATCTGCTCCTTAGGTAGCTGGTTGCAAGCTGGAGTAGAATTTGTATTCAGCCGACTCATAACATCTTTAGTCATGATGCTGTGGAATATAATTGTTCGGGCCCACAGCAAAGCAGAAATAAATACGTTCACAAGCAAGGCAGAACAGTTGAATTGCGTAATCGGCAGAGCGCAGCCGTTGACCGCTGAGATCACATATCGCCTTCACATCCGTTGTTCCGCGTATTTTCAACGGCGTGGCCGCTCGTACGTGTCCGACTGCCCATATCACCCCACAGCTCGGTCCGTTGGAGGAGCAACGGACAAAAACTGCCAGATCATTGCAAATTCAGATCAAATGGCAAATGGTAATTGGCCATCGCCATCCCCACCTCTGCACGCGTGTGAGCCCTTTCCTAACGTCTTCTGCCCCAACCGAATTCGGCTTAACCGACTTCGTTAGTCCGCATAAAGACACCGTGCAAGATAGGACGCGTGTGTTAGGGCTCCGCGCAGTAGCGTGTAAAGAATCTATAATCGTGCAAATGAGCTGCATACGGCTCGCACATAAATTGTTTAATCGTGGCAGTGCACGCTTTAATTGTGTCTGTCGCTCTTGCGTGGATTTGCGCCCGCAATCTTGGTTGAACTATGTAACTCGCGGCTGCTTCTGGTCGGCGGTCCAAAGTGTCACTACAATGACTACGCTTGGACAGGTGTATTAATGCACCAAGAGAACTTTTCATCTTAATTCTGTGCTTCTTGTGCATTTACTGTGTAAATACTGTGCATTTAGTTATTAAACATTGTTTGTGCTGGAAATTTGCTCGTATATGCACCCTGCACTCCTACGCCAATCCCAAGAGCTATCAAAGGGTTTCGGGACTACTGTACTTCAACAATACAGTCCATTCATACAGTCCACTCATGAACATTAAGTGTATAGTAGCCCCGAACAATAATAATAATAATAATAATAATAATAATAATAATAATAATAATAATAATAATAATAATAATGATGATAATGATAAAACACAATACACTCACCAACAAAAAACATTGAATTAATAATTTGTTAATATTAAGGCTTATAATTTGAAATGAAATGCATTTTAAAACAGTGAAATCTAGCGTAAGTAAATATCGTGCATATGAAGTAAAGATTTCCATATGGACCCATAATGGTCCCAAATTTATTCTTGCATGGTCAGTTCAAAAACATATAAGAATTGTTTTAGAATTTTTTCAAAATTTTTAACAATGAGCATTTTGAAAAATCTCGAAATCAAAATATTAAAATCAAGTTCGAAAACTTTTTGAAAACTAACCCCTATTGAGTTGTCAGTCATATAAAAGGCCATAAAGAAAACTGCAAAATGAAACCTGTCCCGCTCTCTATGTTAATTTGGAGAGGTTCTACATCAATTTAAACGTTTTCGGGAACCCAATTTTGTCAAAGTTTTCATGGCTGTATTTCACAATGGGTGCTTATATTTTACTCAAAATTTGTAGTTTTCTTATTCTTCATTCAAACTACCTGTGTCAAATTTTATTTGAATCTTAAATGGTGAGGTAAAATTTTAATTAAAACTGTATTGATTTAATATGGAATGACCCTGCTGTGGGAAATATAAAAGTCTAATTCATTGCTAATACCAATGGTGTAGTTTCTGTTGGTGTCATCTGGTGCAAAGCTAATGGTGTCACCCCCCCTCCAAAAAAATTAAGTATAAAAATATGTATTGCTAAATAGATTGTACATTATTTTATTAAAAATACAAACATTTGTACATGATAGTTATTTATAATATATTTCAAATTCTTTATAATTAAGAATAATTGAATATTTTATTTCAAAAACAAGTCAAGCAACAAATTGTTGATTTTGAGTAAATCAAAGAAAACTTCCTAGCAACCTTAATATTTTTTTAGAAAACTAATATTTTTTCATATGAAAGTTATCTATTTGTGTAACTGTTTGATATACATAAAACTTTTTATCTACATTGACAAATGTAAAAAAATATTAAAAAGTTTGCACTTGACTGATTTCTGAAACAAACAACCATCACTATTGTAAATTTTGTTAGAAATAGTATAATTTCATTAGGGTAATCAAAAGTAAAATGAAAAATGAACTTTTTAAAGAGTTTAATATCATTGTCATTTATTTATTTATTTATTTATTTGTCAAAAAACAGTAATAACTGTATATGACGTGTGGGGAAAGAAATTCATCATTTGTGCACATTTTCTTGAGGGCCAGAATTTAAAAAAAACAAACGAAAAAATGAGTTTAGAAGATAATTATTTTAGAAAAATAAAGATATTTGAAAAATGTTTTTTCCCGAGTTATAGAAAATCAATTTCAACTGTAAATGAACTACAAGCAAAAGGAGTGCTCAACAAAACATGCGCACAGTGAAGCTACATTTACGTCCAGAAGCAAAACAAGGGGCCATCTCAGCATTTGCTCAATGGATCAGGGAAACTGGACAAAAACCTGATCGAGATGGGGGTCATTGACCCGGAAGCTGAATACATTACTTGTTACATTGATTCATATTTGTTCTGGAACGACTATTCATCATTATCACACTTGATCTACAGCGCATTCTATGTCTGTTGTAGGCCATTGAAAAATCTCCTCATAAGACTCTTTGTATCCAACCAAGTAGGGTTTTAGAGCTTGTAAATCTTGTATCTTTTTCACATTTATTGGGACCTACAACATTCACAGAAACATTAGATTATTCCTAGGGCCTAGTATTACGTAGTGTGAAGTAAACCCAAAACTTAACCTAAACATTTGAAGTATGAAGATTCTGTACAAACAATATGACTTTTGATTGTCATAAAATAAAAATTAAACCCATATTTTTGAAATTTTTAAGCACGACAATATTTTATTCAACTACTAGAAATAAAAATTTCAAAGAATATGATGTTTTGATGAAGTATTTTGTTTTTAAATCACTTTTCCTGAAGGATATGTGATCTCTGTAGTTATGGCAGGAGGAGAATGTGCTTTTAGCAAAGTGAATGTTGATGATACACATCCATCTATAAATGACTTCACAACTACTTTTCCTGGCAAGTTAACGAACTAACAAGATAACGAAACTGTTTGTAAGTTGAAATCTTGGAAGTCTCCCTCTAGTCCTTTGGATAGGATCATTGGACAATCGCGACAATTGAGTCTGTGCGACGCAAAAATTCCCGCATTTTAGAGCAGAAACCAGACAGTCGCTCTCACTTGACTTCTTTCTGCACTAAACAAGGATTTACAGGCTTTGCTTCACCATGGGGACAGCAGTAGACTTGTTTTTCAATTAACGGATGAATTGATCTTTACAAAACAGTAATCGTGCAATACTTAAATTTTGGATTTTTTGTTTCTTAACTGGTTTTTGAAATGATTCAATTGCAATTGCAATTGCAATCCAACTGCTGGAATTGATACCCTTTTCGTGATATTGTTACAAGAAAGAAATTCAATAATGTATGATTTTGTTAGTATTACCTCTTTCCCCATCAACAGTTCACCCATTAAGATAAAGTAATTGCTGAAATCAAGACTCTTTGATCCAATGGTCAAAGAGTAGGGGCTTACTGCTTATAGTTTTGTGTTTTAGTTTTCATTATTTCTTTTCTTTGCTTTCGTAGTATTTATGATTTGAATGAATACTTATTAAATTAATATAAATCATTTTTAACTTAACCATAAAAATTATATGATTCCAACAATAAAATTTTCAAACTACTAAAACTAAGAAAACTAACTATTAATATATAACTTTCTTAAGTAAATGATTTAAATTATATAATTCCAAGTATAAAATTTTTTAATTGGTGTCACACACACACACACACACACACACCCCGCCCCCAGCAATGCCTCTGGCTAATACAGTTCTCAATTTGTCTCAATTAGTTAGTCTTAAAAACAATGTAAGTTGCACCCAAAAATTCAAATGTTTCAGATAATCTGTTTTTTGTGTTCTTGGATGTAATTTGTGAAGTAATTAATTGGCTGCTATTTCTTGTCAGGGTTGTACATTTTTTGTCTTCAGAGTACATTTTCTCTTTCTTAACCAAAATAATATGATTTAAATTCAAATTGTTGAAGAGTTGAAATGGTAATAGAAGCATGGGCCATAACAACGTTGTAACCAACACAATTTTTATTTTCTGTTTTCTGTAGAACAATGTCGAATGTAATGATCTTTACATATAGCAATTTAAGAATGTTACAACCAAGTCTTTTGTGCATATACGAGCTTGAAACAATGGCGAACCCATTGCCTAACATGGAACTACATGTAAGACTAGCCTTTTCTGTAAAATTTAAAATGTGTTGACAATGATGTTAGGGCCTACACTTCAATTAATTGATGTATGGTTTTAATTACCATTCTGTGTTTTGTAAACTGAGAATAGATTCTAAACAATGTGATTTTGACTTCTTGTTGTACTCACAATCGGCATTTGTCTCTTTATTTCAATATGGATTCCTTTTTTGGCAAGATATTAGGTACACTTGTGTTGCAAACATTTTGGAAAACCAGTACAACAAGACTGTGTTGAACATCTTGCCTAAAAATTAAGTTATTTCAGTAGAGAGGGACCAAATTTTTGCTGTGAAAAATAGTTTATTTTACAAGATTATTTCGTTTATTTTACTATCTAACTTGATAGCATTCTGAAAGTTTGAATGTAATACAGAATTAATCCACCAAGAAAGGAAGTGAAAATGAAATAATGTTCATCCATTTCTATTTCTTAATAACCCATTTTTATGTTCTTTAATCTTAAGATTTTCAAAAATTTCTTCTATAAACTTCACTTTTTTTACTTTATAGATTTTCCCTGTGAAATCCAGTGTCTAATTTTTATCTAGATCATTTCTACTTTTAAAGGCCTTGGAATTGGTTCCCTGGGGGATATTGTTAAAAGTACAAAGGTGTATCTGTTTTGCTGTTGGACTGCATTTGTTATCATCACATGTATTTTAATAACTTTTTTCTTGCTTCTAATTTATTTTCCACTGTTTTTAAATGTGAAGAATCTACTGCAAAATTTGAAAATCAATATGTTTTAATTGTGCTCCCCTAGTGTTTCTTGAAATCATGATTAAAAAACAACAGAATATTGGTTTTTATTTAAAAAAACATTTTACAGTGATATTGAATGAAAGAAAAAAGTTTTCTCAGAATTTATAAAATGTCACTGTTCTAGTTTTCACACATTAAATTGGTCATTAGTCATAATGATTTACATTAAAATATGAAAATTACATGAAAATATATTAAATTACAAAATCGAGACGGCTGATACTTTTACTCAGCTGAGCGGCGGAAGAATGCGGTCTTCGGCGACGCTCATTTGTTATAGAAGCTGTCAAAAAAATCGGTCACATGACTGAACGCTCTGTAATGCGACTTCCTGAAACAACCCCAATATATAATGTTTTGGAAAAGAATTATTATCATATTATACAACGAACATGTGAAACAAATTCAAGTATATCAAGAGACTGTGAAACAAAACATTACTGTAAATTCCTTTAACATATTTATACAAATCACAATTACTAGGAAACCTGACGTGATAGAAAAAAAACGGCTTACAATTTTGAATTGTACAGAAAAATTCCGTTTAGAAACCGTTATTCATTGTTAGACATAGAAATCCATGCTGAGCTGTGTTATCCGTGTACATGTTAAAATAACAATATTAAAGTACGTGTTAATGCAATAAAGTACAAGAATGTATAAGACATTAATAACATTAATTTGAAATTACTTCTCTAATACAAAAATAGAGTAACAATTATATAAAAAATTTCGGTTAAAGTAGGGTGTACGGTACACCCCATGGTGGAAATAACAAGGTGTAGCGCTCCCGAGGATGCGCAGTATTTGTCCGTGAGCGAACACTGCTAGCGCGTAACCCATACGTACGATTTTTTCGAAAAGTTTAAAATTTTTACGGCGTCTTTCTGGAACTACAAAATTGAAGATAGAGATTTTTCTTTTAAATAAAATTTGTTCTTCATAGTGAGTTCTTTCGTTAAGGTCATATACATCGTTTTGAAAATTTTAGTAGTTTTCATGCAATATTGCGTGCAATATGTGCAATTTTAAAAAATTACAAAAACATGATTTTCTCAAAAACGGCTGCAAATTTTTTCTTTAAACTTTTGTTAGGTATAGTGCCTAATGTATTTTATGAGATAACAAGAACGTCATATTGCTATATTCTTTTGTTTTTTTCAAAAACTGCGAAAATATATTTTTTTTTACTTGTCTCTCACGTCGTTAATATTTACATTAGCCTTGATTTGTTGACATTATTATATTAAGGAGTACATGTGCTTTAAATAATGTCAAATAAAGTTTCTCGAAAAAAGTTATATGTAAGTTATATGTAAAAAGTTATATGTATAAAAAGTTATAATGTAAAATAAAGTTTCTCCGTTTTGTGAAAACTAGCTCAAAATTCCGTATTTTCAGAAACACTCAAACGCCATTTTCTCATATATGGCTGCAAATTTTTTCTTTAACCTTTTGTAACAGATAGTGCTAATTACACTCTTTAATATGACGTAAAGTTTATTTTGAGTAATGTTTTTGTTTTTTTCAAAAATTATACAAACGTGATTTTTTTTAAAGATGTCTCACATCTCATATGCACATGACCAGCAATTTGTAAAAATTATATTTGTGAGTGTACGTGCTTCAAATAACGTCGAATAAAGTATTTTTAAAAGTCAAAAACTTTCTGTCAAAATGAGCTTCAAATTTCACATTTTTTGTAGCGCTAAAACGTAATTTTCTTTAAAACGGCACAAAATGTTTAAAAGAAATTGCCATTTAGGACTAAGTTTTGTGTTTTTTAATATTCTGAAATTAATCTAGGAACAGGAAACCGAAAAATTAAGAAAATGACAAAAAAATGTACTTTTGGCGGTGATAGATGGCAGCTGACAAGATGTATGTGGCAATTCCAAATCGCTAGCGAAGGCCCACGGAAATAGAAAACGAACACGGGAAAGTCTGTGCCATTCTGTCGCACCACTAGTTTCGTGAATTTTTCCGATATTTTAATAGTTATTGTGCTATTAGGGGCGGCGATGAATCCAGCAAATCGGAGATAGTTGAAATTGGTCCTGTCGTTCTTGAGTTATAAAAGTAATTAACCCGACTTCGTTTTATGTACTTAATTCTGCGCAAAAGCAGCAAAACTTTAATAATTGTTCAGAAAGATCTCAACTTGTAGGTAATGGTGTGAAAAATCTTTTCTTAAGGCCTTGGGCCTCAAAATTTCAGTTTTTACAGCCCTAAAACGCTTTGTTTAAGAGTTATTTAACGATATAGATTCGAATTGTATAGCGGGCTCCATTTGCATGAATATCTAATTACTTTGCCGTATACGTACGTATACAGGGAGTGATATACATACTATAGGGCAAGTTATGTAATGCTGCGCGAAAAATGGCGAATTTTCGGCGGAAAAAAATTCATCGCCGGGCCGTGATAACGAAAAAGTGGATTAAATCAGTTGCTAAATTAAGAAAAAAACTCCTAACACGTGATGTAGCCAGAGACCCTGTTTTGTGGGTCCTTGATACCGAAAAACCAATTGAAAGGAAAACGTCCGTCTGTGAACCCTGCTAGCGCCTAAACCATGCGTACGATTTCTTCCAAAAATGATATTCCCTGGTCGATCTGGTTCTAGTCGAAGCTTTGAAATTTTGAAAAAGATTCTGTACAATTTGGGGTACTTTACATGAAGCCCCCCGGACATTTTAAAAATTTCTCAAAAACGGCTCCAAATTTTTTCTTTAAATTTCTTGTAAGAATAGAGTAAAATAACTTATTAAGGTGACATAGGTTCGATTTTCTCGGATAACTCTTTAACTCGAATAACTTCTTCGAAAATTGCAAAAGTTTAAAATTTTTTCGGCGTCTTCCTGGAACTACAAAATTGAAGATTGAGATTTTTCTTTTAAATACAATTCGTTGTTCAAAGTGAGTTCTTTCATATAGGTCATGTACATTTTTTTGAAAATTTTAGTAGTTTTCGCGCAATATTGCGTGTAATATGCGCAATTTTTTTTAAAAAAACAAAAGCTATGTTTTCTCAAAAACGGCTCCGAATTATTTCTTTAAACTTTTGGTAGGGATACTTCTAAAGGTACCCTATGAGATGACATATATTCCATATCGCTCTATTCTATTAATTTTTTTCAAAAATTGTAAAAATGTAATTTTTTGACTTCTCTCACGTCGTTAATATTTACATTAGTACCGATTTGTTTACATTATTATATTTACAAGTTCAAGTGCTTTACATAATTTCAAGTAAAGTGTCGCGAAAACAACTGTTTTCTGTAAAAACTAGCTCAAAAGTCCGTATTTTCAGAAACGCTCAAACGCCATTTGCTCATATTTGACTGCAAATTCTTCTTCAAACTTTTGTAACGAATAGTGCTAATTACACTCTTTAATATAACGTAAGTTTATTTTGAGTTGTTTGTTTTTTCAAAAATTTCATAAATGTATTTTTTTTTAAAGATCTCTCGTATCTTTAATATGCACATGACCAGCAATTTGTGAAGATTATTATATTTGTGAGTGTAAGTGCTTCAAATAACTTCAAAAAAGTATTTTGAAAACTCAAAACTTTTCTGTGAAAATGAGCTTCAAATTTCGCATTTTTAGTAGCGCTAAAACGCCATTTTCCTTTAAAACGGCACATAATTTTTGAAAGAAAATTGCCATTTTGGACTAGGTTTTTGTGTTAATATTCTAAAATTAATATTTCCGTTCTACCAATAGGAAACCGAAAAAACTAAGAAAATGACAAAAAAACGTAGTTTGTGCGGTGATAGATGGTAGCTGGCAAGAAAGAGTATGTGGCAATTCCAAATAGCTAGCGAAGACCCAAGGAAATAGAAAACTAATACGGGAAAGTCTCTGCCATTCTGTAGCACCACTAGTTTTTTATTCTTTGGCACCATGTAGTGCCATTTTTTCGATATTTTATTAGTTATTCTGTTATTCGGGACGGAGATGAATCCAACAAAACAGAGATAATTTAAATTGGTGCAGTCGTTCTTCAGTTATAAGTGGTGTAACTAACACATCTTTGTTATGTATAACGTTTCTAACGTTATATAACGTTTCTCCCATGTGCAATAATATCACACAATGGGTTATACGCACAATGAATTCTCACAAGCGAGCTTTCTATTACCCCAGGGCAGTGGGATCGTTTTGGGTGATAAGGAATATCCAAACACTCACAGATAATTGGAATGAAACAAAACACATGAAGTTTCAGTGGCGGCTCCTAAACCTAAGGCCAGGTAGGGCACGAAAAAAACCAAAAAAATAACTAATAAAAATTTTATTTTGAAGTTTAAGGGCTGTAAACTGAAAAACACTTGAAATTCCTCACTGGTATCTCACATATTAACTCGGCTGAATGAAAAGAGAAAACAATTCAATTGAAACAACAAACGCACACGCTCAAGAAAAAATAACTCGTACAGAATTCACAGCTGCTGACATTATCAAGATTACGCGGGCCCTGAGCTAATAAGCATTTCATTTCTCAGACACTACGAGCGTTGTTTGTACATCTGCAAAGTGGCGCTTGCAGTGGCAGTCACAAAAAACTTGTGACCGTGAAGGGCCTTAAGGGAGCATTACCCCCTCCCTCTTTTCGTCGCACTATGGGGAATAGCTTTGCTGAACGGGAGGGAGCTGGTCACACGAAGCTTGCGGACTTCGCCCTGTTGCCACAACTACCTCGTTATCAGCGCTGTAGAAATAGTATCGATATCGCCCGTGAAAACCTTAACGTAAATTCTCTAGAATTATTACTCGATAACATGACACGCATTTCAGTCCACTATTAATATTTTCCTTTACAAGTGGGAGGGCACGTGACCATGTGACCTCTATGGTAGAGCCGCCACTGTGAAGTTTAATGGTCTGAAATCAACACTAAACATTTCTGTGGACTCAGAAAAACAATGAAAAAAATATATGACCTTTCTCGGTTATACTAGCATGCATCCGATTTACGAATGATGTAATTGATTTAAATAGGTTGATACTACACTTTTACTTTAGGTAAATACTCCTTGTGCACAGTCGCACTAATCCTTCTGACTACTGAACTTTTCTTTTTACAACAAATTATATGAACATTTCTCCTTTGTAAAACTTAATATTTACCACATTATGACATGGTTTTAAACACTCATTCACAAATTCCCCTTTCCTTTTTACTTTCCCGTATACGTACGTATACACGGAATGATATACGTAGTATAGGGAAAGTTATGTAATGCTGCGCGAAAAAATGGCCAATTTTCGGCGGAAAAAAAATTAATTGCCGGGCCGTGAAAACGAATAAGTGGATAAAACCACTTGCTAAATTAAGAAAAAAATATCCCCTAACACGTGGTGTAGCCAGAAACCCTGTTTTCTAGGTCCTTGATACCGAAAACCCAATTGAAAGGAAAACGTCCGTCCGTCCGTCCGTCCGTCTGTGAACACTGCTAGCGCCTAAACCATACGTACGATTTCTTCTAAAATGGATATTCCCCGGTCGATCTGCTTCTAATCAAAGCTTTGAGATTTTGAAAAAGATTCTTCAAAATTTGGAGGTACTTTATATGAAGCCCCCTGGGGATTTTCAAAATTTTCTCAAAAACGGCTCCAAATTTTTTCTTTAAATTTCTTGTATGAATAGAGTAAAAACACTTTTTAACATGGCGAAGGTCCGATTTTCACGCACTGCTCTGAATTTTTGAAAATTGTGGAAGTTAGACTTTTTGCCGGCGTCTTTCTTCAACTACAGAATTGAAGATAGAGATTTTTTCTTCAAATAAAATTTCTTCTGCATATTGAGTTTTTTCATAAAGGTCATGTAAATGTTTCTCAAAATTTTAGTAGTTTTCGTGCAATATGAGCAACATTAAAAAATTACAAAAACAAGATTTTCTCAAAAACTGCTCCAAATTTTTTCTTTAAACTTTTGGTAGGAATAGTGGTAAATGTACTCTATCAATGCCATAAAAGGTTTTGGTTTTTGGTTTTTTCAAAAATTACAAAAATGTAAATTTTTTTACTTGTCTCTCACGTCATTAATATTTACATTATCGGCGATTTTTTCATATTATTATATTTACGAGCATATAAGCTTTAAATAATGTCAAGTAAAGTTTCTCGAAAACAACCGTTTTCTGTGAAAAGTAGCTCAAATTTCGGCATTTTCAGAAACGCTCAAACGCCATTTTCTCGTATATGGCTGCAAATTTTTTCTTGAAACTTTTGTAACGAATAGTGCTAATTACACTCTTTAATATAACGTAAAGTTTATTTTGAGTTGTTTGTTTTTTCGAAAATTTCATAAATGAATTTTTTTTAAAGATCTCTCGCATCTTTAATATGCACATTACCAGCAATTTGTAAACATTATTATATTTGTGAGTGTAAGTGCTTCAAATAAAGTATTTTGAAAACTCAATCATTTTCTGTGAAAATGAGCTTCAAATTTCGCATTTTTAGTAGCGCTAAAATGCCATTTTCTCTTAAACGGCACATAATTTTTAAAAGAAAATTGCCATATACGGCTAGGTTTCTGTGTTCTTTAATATTATAAAATTAATATTTTCGTTCTACCAATAGGAAATCGAAAAATTAAGAAAATGACAAAAAATTGTACTTTTGGCGGTGATATATGGTAGCTGGCAAGAAAGAGTATGTCTCAATTCCGAATAGCTAGGGAAGACCCAAGGAAAAACTAATATGGGAAAGTCTGTGCCATTCTGTAGCACCACTAGTTTCCCTTTTTACACACATTAAACATTCACTACAATGCCATTATTACTTTTCAAGGCATTAGTAAAAGAATGTTATTTTTATTGACTTGAATCGTTTGTAAAATTCCTTCCTTTATCAACGTTCAGCTAAACCATTTAATACCGCAGTGCACGGCGGCGCGACGGAGTCGTGAATGCACTGCTCAAAACGCTGACCTATCCCAACGTCTCTCCTCCTTCGGCACCGTTAGTTACCTGACATCGCAATGGATTTCGACACGCAGCGGCGGCAGTAGCGGCCTTGCGGGCGGTCGTCGGCGAGCCAGCCTAGGGCGACCGAACCAAGCTGCAAAGGCGGTTCCTGCGCCTCCTCCCCTCTTCTCCTCTGGCGTGTTTTGGCCGGCGCCTCTCTCAGCCCCGGGTTCTCGGTGGTAGAGACAACGGCGGCGGCAGCGTTTTTAAAAGTCTATGGGCGTATGGTTCAGCGCTCTAAGGCGACGTTAGAGCAATACGTCCTTCTGCTGCGCTAATTATTCAACTCGTGGGAATTATCAAACCCTGTCTACTAATTAAATGTTTTAAGTAGCTTTCCTAACTTTTGATCTCTCATAGAAAGTTCATAAGACACTTTTTCGTAGACTAGGCTGCCTCGCGACACTATTGAACTAAACTTTCGCCGGCATTCGCCTGGGCTGTCAATCACTTGCGGCCCAGCGCTAGTCACAACCACGAACTGACGGTCTAGTGCTATGGTTAATATGCTGGCGGATAAGATGCTGGCGATCAAGAGGCGGACAATCAAGAAGAAGCACATTCTGTTTTCTGCGGTATTTATACGTATTTTCTCCTCCACGTCGGGGATGTTCTCCTTCCTCCCTCTCCGACGGGCCTGGCGCGCGTCACAACCCCCTTCCTTACTTGGTAGCAAAGTGCCGCAATCTGACGCCAGGATCGCTTCTGTGATTGCTGTAGCGCTCGCTCCTGCGGAATTTGAGGCATGCGAAGTTGAGACACACGTTGCGTGGGCGTGCATGCGACGAGATAACTGACAATCGTCACAATACACACATATGTATATATATATATATATATATATATATATATATATGGAAGAAATTGATATGAATATTTAATGTTTTTAAATAATTCTATATATAAATTTTTTGCAGACACAAATACTTTAAATAATCTCTGATTAAGTTTCTCGAAATCTTGAACATTTACATTTAATATTTTCTTTCCTTCTTTCGAGTTCACATAATGCGGAGGTTGTGGTGTGTTGTGTTTGGATCCTACCCAGGGAGAGTTTTAATTCTTCAATTTTTTGGAGGAAAACAAAAGTGTTTTTGAGGAAAAAAAAATCTTATGTAGACAGATACTCAAGAAGTTTATTTTGTTCAGAAGTTTCAACCAAATTTTTACGCATCACGATTCCATTTTCTCTGTAATAAGCAATAAAAGGATGTATAGTTGCTTGATCATTATTCCAGTACACACCTTTATGGATTCTTCTATTACACAGGCCGACGTCAGTTTAGTTACAAAAAGGAAAACCACTTATTCCGATTAATTTGAGAATGCTGCATTCGGAATTGACAGCCGTTTTTCTAGATTAGCTCGTATTTTTGTACAACGCATAGTTGCCAATTTTTACCATTTTGGCTTCAGTTATCATCAAAGTAACCATTTCCACAATGTTACTAGAGTGAGAAATAAATAGTATTTGACTCGGTGAAATTCAGGAACTTCTTGTTAGCATCAATATATATTGTAACGTACCGTGGGTATAGTACTTTACAAATCAAATCAAATAATATGCATTGATAAAGGGGCAGAGTCCTTCCCGTAAATGGGCTCGGGGTACTTACCAACTTGAATGAAAATACATTTACTTTTAATAAACACATAAACCAAACATTTATTCATCATGAAAATTTACAATGATACTTACTTCTGTTACATGATACTGTGCTTAACTATTCTACGCTAGACATACAATTGCATTCACTGCCTTAATTAACCATTCGACTGCCATTTGCTATTCTGATTAGTTAAACATCATGATGCATACGCCTATCCTGCTACAAGCAACCCCGTTATTACTTCCTATATGCTACTTTCAATAGGGATATTCCCTTTCCTGTTCCCTTCCCACTTCTCCACCGGGCTAGTTGATAATACCTGACTAGGTAACAGTTCGCCTTCCTACGTAGCTTGCCGCCTCGCCGCGAGTGCTGGTCGCTCGGCCCCTGGCTGCCCAGCGCGCCGCGCTGCACTGTCCGCTGACCTTGGGGAGCGGTGCGGCCGGCCGTTGCGCGACGCCAGGCTGCCACTTCGTCCCGTGATTCTTGTTATTCGCGAATCCCCCACTCCGTGTTGAGCTCGTATCACCCTCTGCTCACACGGGGGAAACACCGACATGTCTAGTTCTCCACAGTCGTCAGCATTATTCTTCTTCAGCACTTCCACCAGCTACGCGTTCGGATCTATCACTGATTCTACTATTCCCGAATGTAGGTTCCCAAATACACACGGTTACAATATTATTGTAGCAGCGTTACCTCGACTATTTACCGCGGGCTGGCATCTCTGTCCCTCCGTGTCGGAGCCGCCGTTTCGTCTTCCAGCGTTCCCACGTGTCCTGCACTTTTCTTAATTTCGCGGTCAATGTCCGCACTAGTAGTTCCTTATCATCAGTGTTCACTGGGGTCCTCATTCCAACCCCTCAACCACCAACAGACACATTTTCGCCACAGATGCCATTCGATTGCCAATTCTTACGTTCGCTCCGCGCACAGCGTGTTCTCCGTTAGGCCTCATTCACAATGCAAACGTAAACGTAACGTAGCCGCAAAACTTAGAAATGTTTTATTAAGCGAGACCATTCACAATGCCTTGACGTAACCGTAGAAGTAAGACCGTAAACTTAAGAGCTTCGCAAGCTCCAAGCTTTTACGTTAAGTTTACGTCGGAATTTTACCGAAGACCAATCAGAGAGCAGCATGGAAGTTCAATTTCAGATTGTATTCAGGTAGTTTGTGGTTATGTCATTGTTCTTGTAATGTAGAGAACTAGTTTACGAATGCTTTTGATGCGTGTTGTGAATTCAGTGTAAGAATTTGGACAATTTTTATTGTGACTTTAACCTGAGATGGCGAATAAACTAATTATGTCCGACGAATTACTCATGAATTTGATTCATGAGAATCCTTGTTTATAAGATGAAGGAAATGTGAGCATTACTACACATCTACTCGCATGTATATAAAGACAAATCGATAGGAATGTCGAAGAAAAAGCTAGGAACCATAGTGGAAAGATCTTTTCACCATGTTAGAGACGAATCGATCACGTTTCAGTACATTGAATTCTGATGGGTTCAGGCGAAACTTACGTTCGTCATTGTGAACGCTTGTTTTACGTGTAAATTTTGCGGCTAAGTTTACAGCATTACGTTACGTTTAAGTTTGCTTTGTGAATGAGGCCTTACTAAGCGTCGGCCATCGCTGCCCCAGCCGCCACGTTATTCTCTCGCGGCCCGCCGATCCT
>JAHLJT010001758.1:0-27803 GCA_031308135.1 Acheta domesticus
AAAACGGGAACCAATACATATTTAAAAAATAATTTTAAAAAAACATCGATGTTTCTGGTGGAGAACATCGTTGTTTTAAAACCATCGATTTTTTTGCCATCTCTAGACACCCTAACACATAATAAAAAAATGTGCCGATAAATGTGCTGCGGGCCCGTATAAATGTCCTCGGCGGGCCGCATGTGCCCGCGGGTTTGTAGTTTGAGGACCCCTGTCATATACAGTTTTTACTGTTTTTTTTGACCAAATAAATATATAAAAAACCCACCCATTCGCTAATTATCTTCACATTAACATGCATTCTTAATGTTTCTAGACATTATTAAAATATATAATTCTTACCTTGGCTACCTAACAATTCAGTTTATTCTCAAAATTCGATACAAATTTTAAAAATATAATCATAAACAACTTCTGTTTACGTTCAATGAGAACACACCGGGTCAAGTACTGGAATGATCATCTGAGACAGCTTTGTGTTTCTCGTATTGTAACACGTTTGCATTCAAAAAAGCGATACATTTTCTCACAAGTATCATTGAGGATCACGAGATGTGTGATTGTTGATTTTTATTTCTAATGACAGATACATTGATTTATCATTGTTGTGTAAATTGGAATGGCATATGCAAAGGATTAAAATAATTTTCTACATTGTACTTTCAGTTGTTTTTTTTGAAAATTTCTGATAGTTTTTTTCTTGTACGTCCACGAGAGCGCCGATATGAATTTCGCTAGTTGTAAGTAACTTTCTGATTCTATCTCTTGGTGAGAACGTTTTTGCCAGGGCAATAGTAATTTGAGTGCTTTTTCATTAGCGAACTTCTCTGGGTGTTATATTTACAGCAGCGTCAGTATTTATTTATATCAGCGTCCCTCATCCGTTTTAGCACAGCTTCTTCCAGTTATTTAGCAATTTTTTTCTTTAACAACAAACACTTTTTCTATTTTGAATTTACATTTTTTGAGCGTGTAATATAGAATTAAGAACCAATACAATTTGAAAATATAGAAATAGATGGTATAAGGACTGATAAAAAATAATACTTTGCCTTTTTTTTCGTTTTTCATCCATTGACTTTAAAAAGTTTAAGACATCATGTGCATTGTACTCCTCTATAACACCTGAAAATACAGGTAAATGTCATAAATAATTAAGAATAAATATTGAATTTTATACGTCAAAAATAATAACTGCTAAAAACCAAATAGATTTTGCGCATGCTATTTGAGGGTTAATTTGAAGAATTCACTTCGCAATTTTTTAAGTAAACTGCACAGAGATATACAACTTTAGTATTGTTTAGTATTACCACCAACATGAGTTTGCAATGCCTCATATCACTGTACGTGACCAAAATTGCCAGAAAATACGGCATTTTCACATGTATTAAAAGCGGTCTCGCGGTCTCGCGAATGTTCGTTGACCAGCGTTCCTGCAACCACAATGTGAAACTTGGTCCGTTCGCTAACTTCCATAGGATCGGCGAAGTGCCGCGGCTGTTAGACATACTAGCGGGCTATGATGTAGGCAAGGAAGGCAGTGTCAACCACGGTGAAAACATACATTAATTCATTTCACACATAATGCAATTTTGAACGGTAAATATAAATTGGACATTTCATTATCGCTGAAAGAGCTACATGGTCAAAGAGAATTGTTAGAGGCGACATGTGGAAACAGGCTTAAGAGGAAGAATCAAGCCAGAATCGGAAGCACTTGTAATAGCTGCCCAAGATCAGGCCTTGAGAACACGACATTGTGATAAAGCGGTTCTCAAAATTTCCCAAGATGATAAATGCCACATTTGCTAGGGACACGTAGAAACCATTCATCATCATCATATGTGTCAGCTTGTCTAATCTTAGCAAAGACCGAATATTTGAAAAGACAACCACAGGGTGTGTAGCTACCTCAACTGGCAGATCTGTACCACCTTCGCAGTTTCAAACACATGGCCCAAGTACTTCGAACACTGACCTCTGTTGGATTGTGTACGATATTGTACGACCGACAAATCCAAACTGATGATCGCACGATACCGGCAAACAACCCGGATATAGTTATCCGGGATTTGGAGAAAAAATCGTGTTTACTTGTGGATGTTGCTGTACCTTGCGATCGAAACGTCGTTACCAAGGAGGCAGAGAAACGTCTTAAATACAAGAGTTTGGAAATCGAGATCAGCCGAATGTGGGGTGTAAAAGCACAGGTCGTCCCGATAGTTATCGGAGCTGTGGGATTTGTTCCGCAAAATTTGAGTGAGAAACTTGTCTAAACTCCCAGGTAGTTCAAAAGACTGGGAAGTGCAAGAAATTGCTTTATTTGGAACAGCCCACATTTTGCGCGAAGTATTGTAGAGGCACCGACAGTCCCTAGATCTGTTCCTTAGGTAGTTGGTTGCAACCTGGAGTAGATTTGGAAATTCAGCCTACTCATAACATCTTTAATCGTGATATAGAGGAATAATAGTAGTAATAATAATAATAATAATATAAAATAATAAGAAGAAGAAGAGAAGAAGAAGAAGAAGAAGAAGAAAAGTAAAGTATATAGTTATTTTAAGCTGCGTATCTCACATGTAACTGATAATATGCTCTCTCTGATGCTTACTCAGTGACCGAGGTCTTGTCTCCTCCACCTGACCGGCGGACGGGCGTGGGGGTGGGTGGGAGGAGGCTGATGGGGTGAGGAGGGAAGGGCGGGGCCGCGGTGGCCGAGCAGGGGGTAATGGTAGCGATTAGCTCCCGCCCGTCCCCCCTCGTCGCAATTAGCATAGCCACCCGCGCCACTTAACTAATTCTCCCTCCATTTTCGCTTCTAATTTTTGTTTGCGATGTAATTTTCCCGACGCGGCTGAATTCGGTGGCCAGATAATAGAGACGGCATTATACGACTGTTATTCGCCGCGTTATTTGAAATTATAATATCCTTTATCCTGCACCTTCGAATTTGTTTTTCGGATGATGGAAATTGTAACAAGTTTTTTTCGGACGTAATAGCGCAGTTTTGGGGGTCCTTTGAGTGCTCTTGCAATTACCTGTCTTTCCTTTACGTTTTGTACTCGTCCTTTTTGGCTCACTTTTCCTCTGGTAAACTAATTTAATTGAAGCTACATCCGGAGCGAGTTAAAATTTAATGAAATGAGATACATAAAGTGGTACCGCCGCCGTATAAGTACGTCTGAATTACAAGCTAGGCGATATTAGAAGTCGTTCTCTCAATAGGCCTATGTTAAATGCTTTATCATTATACAAATATTCGGAAAAAACACTCCCTGTGTTACGTTTTTGGTAGAGCCTGTAAACGGCGGGAAAATGTAGGTATCCTCCATTGCCTTCGGCGTGGTTCTTACCTAATACGGGTTGCCGATCTTCTCTCACGCGTAGTGTGTTAAATATGTGATTTGATTATTTACTTGATGTGTTTCTTAATTATATACGTAGGCCTACTCCGAGACTGCTAGTGGGGCTTATATGTATTAAAAGTCTCACTTATGCCCCGTGTTACCTGTTTCGAAATATTATCGACATTTACGATATTTATTTAAGTATACATAATTTGTATGGCTTAAAACTGGAGTTTATATAATTCATAGCCCCCCTCCCCGAAATGTGCGTCCGAGATTAGGAATGTGGCACCATATGCATTTAATACAGGCGCGCCGATGAATATTCAGTCACTAGGGGCGCAGTACATCAGCTGGGGGGACCTGGCTAGCATTCACTCCGCCCCCCCCTCTCCACCTCCGCCTCCCCTCCCCCACCCCCGCTGCCACACCCTCAGCTGCCGATCACTTCGGGTATCGAGAACATTCGCTGCCAACCGGCGGATTTTAAGGGGAACCAGAATGCACAAAAATGACGAAAATATATTTTATATACTTTTCTGAATCATTAATTACTTTGTAGTTTTTTTTGTGTTAAATAAGCAAGGTTTCTCATTTCTTGAAGGTTCATTAATTTTCCAGGCAGACACACATACAACAACATTTATGTAACAATCTTTGTAACATTCTTGGACCAACGTTTCGAAGGTCAGTGCCCTTCATCATCAAGGTCTTCTCTTATTTTGATTTTTTGTTTACGTTGCTATTAATTATTTCACAATATTTAATAAATAATTATAGCAACATAAACAAAAAATAAAATTGTAAAAGACTTCTGATGATGAAAGTCAATGACCTTCGAAACGTTGGTCAAAGAATGTTATAAGATTGTTAAATAAATGTTGTTGTATTGTGTATCTGCCTGAAAAATTAATGGACATTCCAGGACATTAAAAATCATATTAAAAAAAGGGCAGTCTTCAAATAGTTTCATTTGAAATTATCTTGCGCAAAGTAAGCCAGATTTCAATTTAAATATATCATATCTATTTTTTAAATTTTGAAGTTAATGTAGCATGGAATGGGGTGGTCGTTTTTGACACATTGTGAGTGTTGCTCGAATGTCGTGGCTGTTGCCTTTCTGATTTCGTTACGAGAAGTGGTTAATAGTTTGCTTCCTAGAGTTGGGCACACTGTTTCTGATAAAAAAAAAGAGGGTTGAATAGCGTCAAATGTTTCGATGTTTCTGTTTGCTCAGCATACGGACCAGGAATGCACTGAAAACTTTAGGAACCATTTCCTGTAAGTTTAAAACTTCAATCTTTAGGGAACATTTTCTCAAAAACTACTAATAGGAGGATGCTCAAATTTTAACGGAGCATGTAACATACATTTTATTTACACTTTAACGGGTGTTTGTAAATGTTAAATATTTTATAAAATATTCTTATAATTGTTAGTATTTTTAAGAACAAACTCGATAACAATGGACAAAAATTCATATTTAAAAAACTGGTAATCTTGTTTGAAAACTGCTTCGTTAAAATGCGTATAAATAATGAATCTCTACGCTCACATAAAATTTCAAGCCTGTAAAGAAAATAGTTTCTGAGAAAATGTTCCTTACATTAAGATTGGCGAGGTAGGCCATTGCGGCTCTCCAAGGTTTGTTACAATTCCGCAAGTAAGTTGTAAGGAAGTCATTTCAATACATGTTGGGTCTCAAGGGACAGGAGAGGGATAAAAGTTAGTAATTAGAAGCAATGAACTTTTAATGGGTAAAGAGAATAATCAAAAGATAAAGAAAACTATTAAGAAATGTCAGATTTTTCGATTCTGCAGTCCATCGAGGAAGAAAGACACATTTTCTTTGCCTTCTTAGAAGCAATGCATTTTGTGGTATCAGCTCCCTCATTCTTCATAGATTAGTAAACGAGCATGAGTTCACCCATTATTTATTACAGTAAAGGATCGAAAACTTGAGACTTGCGTTTGATATTAGTAATCACTTTTCTGGTCTTAACAAGAGTTTTAAGCGTTTGGGGGAAATCGCCGCACCGAACCTCGTTTTGATGCTTCGCATATTTTAACTACTATAACTTCAGAGTTAATCCATTTAATGAGAAAGAATCTGATGAGTAAATTTGTTGTTTTTGTATTTTTTTATATGTAATCATTTCAGCCTGTCATTCAAACCGTTCTCATTTTCCCTCACCTGTCATCCAGTCTTTGCCCCATCCACAGCAGCTATCCACATCCAAATACTGAAAACATTTTCTGGCAATCAAGCAAGTAGTTTTTCAAAGTATTACAATTGAGTGAGGCGTGATCACAACGATTTATCGTAGGTAAATACAACGAGCACGACTGCTTTGGAAATTGTCGGTAATCTGAGAATTTCCAAACCAGAAGTGGTATTTACAGGACTCTTTCACGAATAAAATTACGTCCAACGAATTCCAAAATGTGCCAAATATTGAAAATAGTGAATGTTATGTTACTATGTTAAAATCAAAGAGGTTAGGTTACAGTACATACGCGGTTTATTGGACGTCGACATAGCGACCGATGTATACCGCCTCCTAAGATAAATGAGACGCAGTTTATGGTAGGCCAGTAGGGAGAAGCTGTAAGAAAAAATCCGATACGAAAAGCGATAGAAATAGGATAGAAAAACTTTTGAGACCTGACCGACCTGATTGGTACTACGTATAGTTAACACTACTGGTTAAAAGTACTTGTCCCTAACACGGAATTCGGAAGACCAGGCCTTAGAACTTGTCCCGCTGCCAAAGATATCTGGAGGAAGAAATCCCTCTGAAGCCCACGTGTAGGTTAGCGTCGGATTACCAGCAAAAATGACTCAGGGTTTCAACTGATTTCACTGCAGTACCTATGACTAAGGTCCTGGGTTCACGTCCCTGACGGTGGCAGGATTTTCGACTCTAGCTACAAAGCAATGTCGCATCCAGCCACTGTCCGAAGGAGAATTCTAGCTACCGACTACTCGGATCGGTTGTTTTCCGTGGGTTCTCCGATCAGTACCAGGCGAATGCCAGAGCGGTATCCTATCAAACTGGCCTGGGCCGCGCGCGATCGTCCTCTTCCTTGTCCTATCCTCACCCCTTACACGCACGCCCACACACACAGACACACACCACAGACCACACACAGACACACACAGACACATACACACCGACACACACACACACAACACACACACACAGACACACACAGACACACACAACGCACACAGACACATACACACAGACACACACACACAGACACACACATAGACACACACAGACACACACACAGACACACACACAGACACACACACACACACGCAACACACAGACACACACACACACGCACACAGACAACACACACACGCACACACAGACACACACACACTCACACAGACACACACACACGCACAACAGACATACACACGCACACAGACACACACACAGACACACACACACGCACACAGACACACACACACGCACACAGACACACACAACACGCACACAGACACACACACCGCACACACGCACACAGACACACACACAGACACACACATATATATACACACACATACACATACACACAGACACATACACACAGACACACACAGACACCCACATACACATCAGTGACGTATCTGCAATGGATGCGAGTAATGCGTCGCATCCCTTCGTTATTCGGTTGATTTTAGGATTTCTAGTCTTTACGTGTATGTTTCTCATTTTCTCTATGCAAAAATAGACTGTCCTTTCTTTGGACGCTTTCAAACCACTGTATTAGTTACAGTACCTGGTTTTGTAACACTGTGGTTTCGCAAAAGAGAGTTGCATCCGTTCTCTATGTTCGATTTAGCTGCAAGGCCAATGACCTTCGAGAAGGTTGCCAGTTGGGGATGGCTTTCAAATCACGTGACTGATGTGATTCCACAAACGCTTCTGGTGTTCTAGCCACAGTTCCCATAGACTCATTGATTGACTACCATGCGCGGTAACGTATGAAATTAGCGAAGCAATTGAAAGTTTCTTCACACCAGGTGCTTGTACACCAGATTGTTAAACATCTTAATTAGTAAAACTTTTTCTTCAAGCTTCTAGATAATGTTTGTCTAGTTCGAATTTTCAAGAATTATGTAGTACTTATTTTTCAACTGCGAACATTATGAATGTGATAATTTTTGTTATACGTTTTTTAACCGTTACTGGTGACGTGCATTCAAACTTCTCCGACCGGTGACGCGCGTTCTATGAGACACCAAAAATTTTAGGCAGAATATTTTCGGTGTTCCATTTTATGTTGACTTGATATTTTTTGCGTTTGTCAATTTGATAATAAACAAGAAAATAAAAGGATTTGCTGTTAATATGCAAAATGTAAACTATAATTATTTATTACTCGCCGATTAAATTTCTCGCTATAATTTGTTCCATACTGTTTCTCTACCGTTATCTTAAGACTCGTAGAAAGTTTTGAAATATTATTCACTACATTAAAAAAACATCATTTAAATACGATAATGCATCGTTCCCGCGAAAATTATCCATTCATGAAAAATTTGCAATGCACATTCACTGTAGAAAGAAAAGTCCCGCTACTGGTGTTGTGTGGTCTGCGAGACCGCCCCGAAACTTCCGCTGGCCCTCAAAGCCGAAGGCTGTCACTGGATCGCTGCACCGCGTGTCAAAGTAGTTTAGAAAGAGAGGAAGGTACTATAAAGAAAAACTTATTCCGTCGTACCAGAAAGTAGGGCTACGCGTTTATTTTTCCTCAGCAGTCTCAGAGACCGCACGTCACCAGTTAAGAATTAAACAATGTTACATTATTAAATTGCCTGCGTGTCTGCGTGTGCTGTATGGATAGGCTCGTGAATAGATGCCTTTGTGTGTGACGAAACTGAAGCGTATAATCACGTTTTGTTAAAATTAAAACAATGAATGGATGTGACAGGGAAAGTGACGTACTTAGTGTTCTTTTCAGTACAATGTAGTGACGTATACTTTTGTGCAGTTGCAATAGTGATTTCATACGTAGAAATTTGTGCTTAATGTGACGAAACGAAATTAGCCCGAAATGATACAATGGCGTCTGAAGCATGAGGTTCGCAGGAAGTAGTGAAGGCAATCAGTTTTATTGACAAACTATTTGCTACTTTCTATCGCATTCCCTACTCACTTTTCAAGAGACGCACTGATTGGCATCCACTACACTGTCGCTCATGTCGGGAGACCAATTGAGCGCTTAACCTTCCTGTGGGCGCGCCTATTTTTATTCATAAAATCGGGCGCGTAAAAGCGCTGTATGCTGTCTCGAGAAAACCAGTCTTTTGCTCCCTCCAAACGTCTCTTATTTAATTGAAGAAGTAAGAATAAAAACTCATAACTGTTCATTACATGTTAATGAGAATACATATTATAAATCACAGAAATGTGGCTAGTTTTAGGTTTAGAATTATAAATAACACATTGTTTCAGGAACCTTTATAAAACAAAATATAGTAAAGAAAAAATTAACTAGAAAATTGTTATTATATGTAAAATTAATTAAATAAAACAATTACTGTATTTAAATTTTAGAAAAGCATCAATTGGTTTTCATCCTGTAACTCAGGAAGATGCCTGATTTCTTCGTCTGTTTCAGCCCTTCAGGAAAGAAACACACAAAATAAGATTAGAAGTAATAGGAAAAAAATCCACAAAAACAGCTTTCGACATCTTTGATTTTGTTTTCAGTGATCGAAAATACATGTAAACTATCAATATGAATAAGTAAATGTTCGTGTGGAATACTAAAAATACTTACACGAGTGGGCGCGGGTAGAGCACGAAGTGCTGCAGTCAGTATTTTTTTTATTTTCAAATCTTCTTTTCGACTGATAGGGAGAAGGCAACGGAACGGAGATTTCCGTGTTTCGTTTAGAATGTTTCGAAGTGAGAATTCTGAAGCCCTCTGACATGTACTGCCGTACTCCATTTAGAAAACAACAAAAGCACAACGGCCGCGCGCCCGCCGGAAGGTGAAAGCTTGTCCCGCCTGTGTCGGAGCCCCGCTGGTGATACACACATGGTTGGGAAAATCCCCATAAGTCGACATGGGATCTCGCCAATCCAGGGGACGATCACCTGCACCTCTTGCGAAGAAAAAAGCACTACACTTACGTGACTAATGATCTTGGCGGTTGACGTGCCCAGAATCACCAATAAATCATTCGCCGCCGGATCTCATCTGTCAAAAAGGGCGTAATACGCTAGATCCTGGTGTAAAGCATGCCCCACACTAACGGGACTAATTAACGTAGCAAATTTTCGTGCTGGAAATATTAATCATTCAACCCGCCCCATTTTGCACGCTCATACAGTCCTACCATCAGCCTGCAACCACTTCATGCATCAAGAACACCCGTTGCAATCGAAGCACGCGTGAGCAATCATAAAAGTATCTCCATTGATCGAGTCACGAAACCACCCCGAGACGTATTCACGTACCTTATGAAGTGCTACGAGTTGCTTGCTACGTCAGGACACATGGAGTTGTCCATTGGAAGACCCCATTGACCCATCCCCGCCATTGCCTGAAATTGCCTGGAAATGTTTTAGTTGGCATCCTTCCTATAAGCTTCCAGAGTTGCATGTAAATTTTGACAATAGTGTTTCTTTATTATACAGGGTGCCCTGACAGGAAACCTTCTGACTTCGGAAATAAGCTCTTAGGACAATTTTCAATATATTTTGTCAAATAAAGTTCTTGGACACTTCAAATGGTTGAGCCGCAATAAGCATTCAAAAGTTGTTTGAAAAAATGCTTTCTGAGCAAAATTTGCATTGCAAAAGCATATAAACACTCTATAACATATAAATTGTTTATTATTTACAAAAGAAATGCATATATTTGTTCCCAAAGAAAAACTAACAGAAAGTTTAAAAAAGGAGGCGAATTGTGTAAATTAATCCCGGTTATTTTACGCCGCAAGCACCATATGACCATTGCATTTTCCGCCAACGAAAATCTACAGCCATCAGCCGGCTACCCGCTCTCTCATTGAAGTGGGACTCTCCAACTCGACACGTGAGATCTAAAATTTTCAAAATTTCATTGAATCATCTTCTTTTACAGAACGCTAATAAAAGGCAGCGGTTTTTCCACAATTTGTCAGAAATCAACGACAAGGTCTGTTGATGGATAGAAAATTGCTGCCTAGTCCTAAAGTCCGACCGATTTAAAAAAAATTGCAGATTGATGAAACTAAAAACTTTTTGAACTTTCTACTACATTTTTGGACATTTAGTTCTTTTGAGTACTCCAAATCCATAGCATGGGTGGTCAGAGTAGTGAAGAAAATCGACATGAATGTAAAACTAATTAATGGAAAAATAAATCATTTTTCACGTTATAATTAAAGCGACTGTTATCTTTTCTATACAATTTCATATCAAAGCTTAGCAATAACAGAATGGTTACTCTTGCACATTACCGAGCCCTTAATGGTGTAATGCACAGTTCAAGGTCTGACCGTACTTCTATGAAGTAATTTTCCCTTTTAAAACAAGTACTTCCAAAGTTTACTTGCGGATATTTTGTATGTATCCCCGTAGAAATTATTAATAAATTGTAATGCTAATTTTTAAAAAAATTCTACTGACAGTACGTTTTTTGCTTACATTTAAAAATACGAGGGTTGTACCAAAAGTAAGGTTCCCAATGAGCTACAGCCTAGAGGGAAGGAGCTAGGCTAAATCCGACAACAGTGCTATTCGCAGTGGTTCCCCCATTCTCGAGCTCGCCCATCCGCGATTTTCTGCGTTGCTCAGTGTTCGCTTGGCAACCGTCAGAGAGTGCAAGGTTCGAGCAAAAATCCGTTTCTCCACGCAAGGAAGTTACCGTAATCCAGAAGGAGGCAATTCAGAATCGCCGGAGAGGACGACTGATGGAGGGAGTAGTGCTTCTTCACGACAACGCCCGAACCCACGTCGCTCGTCCAACCCAAGAGCTTTTGAAGAAATTTGGGTGGACCGTTATGCCCCATCCCTCGTACAAGCCGGACTTTGCCCCCAGCGATTATCACCTCGTCCCCAAGCTAAAGGAACACTTAGGTGGCCAAACGCTTCAAGAGCGACGGTGAAGTCCGAGCAGAGGTCATACGCTTCCTCAATGGATTGGCGGGAGACTCTTCGACTTATGAATACAAAAGCTGGAGCACCGTCTTCAAAAGTGTGTCGAAAAAAATGGAGACTATGTTGGAAATTAGGACAACAATGTAAGCTTTTCAACGATGCATAAATTAATAGCAATAAATGTTGTTTTCTATTTCCGAAAAATATGGGAACCTTACTTTTGGTACAACCCTCAAATTTTTTTGAACGATTGTAATTTGAAAAACGTCCTGCCGATGATAAAATGCATGAGCAATTGTTGGGCTCTTAACGTGAAAATTGTAGCTTCCTAAAAAAATCGTAAAATTGTAGCTTCATTCCATGATGACGCCTCTACGCCTCCACATCCCTGCTGGCACACCCTTTGCCAGGAATCCAGTGCAAAGTAAACGTAAAATTTGCGGTGACCCCTTTCGTTAGCGGGAATGGCATCACCCTCGCTTCCCAGCTCATCCCGTTTCACTTGTCTTTTCCTGAGAAGGCGTAGACTGACTGCAAACCGCGGTCAGTTTTCCTCCCCTCGCTTCCCAGCTAATTCCTTTTCAGTTTTCGTTCTCGCTCGTTCCGTTCGAGCGTTTACGTTCGTTTTGCGTTCGTTTCTTTACGTTCGTTTGTTCCGTTCGTTCGTTCACATTCATTTTCACTGAGACGGCTTTGGCCGACATCATCCCCTTTTCGATCATCCGCTGTTTCGGAATGAGTAAACATTTTATTAAGTTCGCATTCATAAGTAGCTCAAAAGTAGATGTTCTCCTACCAGTCCAGAGAAAACCTGGAACGCAGGTGATTGGCAGGAATCTTCGGAATTGTAGGTTAAGTCAGCGAAGTAAGAAAATGCTCGTGATAGGTGTTTCAGACTCTGATTCAACAAATATTTAAGCGATGGCATTCAACGTACGCAGAGCTCTAAAAGATATTCAAATGTTTTATTGAAAACAGAAGTTGAAGAATTATAATCGAATTAATGTGATGAAACCAGGACCACGGGGAAAACAGAATGTGATGGAGTCGTGCTATGGCTTTTTGGGGAGGTAGGTAAACGGCTGAGGAAATATTGATTGCGTGGTGAAGTTGGGCTATGCTTTTTTGGGAAGGCAGGTAAACGCCTAGGAAAAGTTGATGCGTGTTGAAGTTGGGCTATGCCTTTTTGGGAAGGCAGATAAACGCCTAAGGAAAGTTGACCGGCGGGGTGCAGTCGTTTCTACGCCTTTTGGGAAGGCAGGTTCATGGCAGAGGAAAAGTGACTGGGGATGCATTCGTGCTATAGCTTTGGAAGGCAGACAAACAGCTGAGGAAAAGTTGACCGCGTGGTGCAGTCGTTTATTCTTTTTGAAGGCAGGTAAACGACTGAGGAAAATTTTGGCCGCGGTATGCAGTCGGGAGACGACTCTATTTGACACTCACAGGTAGATCCCTTCCGTTCCGTCGTAATGCGTCATGCGGAAAAGGTATTCCATGCACCTTGGTGTCTTTTTTTCTGGCTTGCCCGAAGTTTGGTGTGCTTTGTGTTTTGCTGTTTGCAACGCATTTTGCATTTACTGCTATGTGTAAGTGGCTGGTGTGGGTTCGTGTTGGACCGTGTGGTGAGTAGACAAATCGGCTTTTGTGTTTTAGTCATGTTAGTGAGTGTGTTTGCGTTTACGGTATGTGTTGCACTACGCCCTCAAAATGTCCGAGGGAGGTGCTTGTCGTCTTGTCCTACAGTGAGACGTGTCGAGCTAGTTGTTTAAGCGTCTCCAGTGGTACGTTGATTTGAAAGGCTTGATAAGTGTGGTGGTAGTGTTCTGGCCATTTATTTCCTATTCTGATCTAATTTTTAAAATTAGTAAGCCTAAAAGGAATACTTTTAAAAATGTTTTAAGTACCGTGACTCTAACGGATAAGTTGATTACTTACATCTCGAAGAAAATAGGTTTTATGTCGAACAACGTGAAAAGGATAAACAAGTAACAATTATCTTTAAAAATGGCACGCAGACACAAATACAAATACAAATACACACACACCCCACGGTAGAGATTGTTCCTTATATCTGTCTTTCGTTCGGTGAATAAAGAGACGTTAGCGAAGTGTTTTGAGAACGAATATAGTAACTACTCATATTTTTTACGCTTTCATGAATAACACTTTAAGTAAAACTTGTCTGGACTGCACGTTATATCCCTTATGATTCCGTATTAGTCTGCAGTATTCCGTAGTAGAATGCAGTAGTATGCAGTATTCCGTACGAGTATGCAGCTAAAAGTTCCAACAGTATTTCACACAGGTTATCTGACAAAATCTATGTAAGTTCTAAACACTAATTACAGATGATTGCGATTTCTCAATAGGAATTATTCTACTATTTCCCACATATTTTATAGATTATCTGATTTGAGTTTTAGTTGTAAGTTATTTGAAAGGCCTCGGTATATTTCATTCGTCATAATATTGTGTTCAAAGTCCAATTTTGAATCCTGCCTACATTTTTATGTAGTTGGTCAGCAAGTCTTGTAGACTCTCATTATTACCCACTATCTCGATATAAATGAATTGTACTCACCACAATCGTCAAGAAAATGTCTGAAATACGAGAATTTCACAAACACGAACATCCTGTGAGAGCACTTAGACCCGTGCTGTCCGTGGCCTCGCAAGAAATCCGCATTATTACTGCCAAAACAATTTCACACACAAGATTGCTGCTCACAACAAAGCGTTTCTTACTCCAATGTTTGCATTACCTGTTGGGAAGAAACAACCTGGTCGAGTACAAATTTTTTTTTGCAGGCTGAACGACAGCTTCGACTCTTGCCCGCAAGGGGCGCACTTACGCGCGAACCCCCTGGGGTAAAAAGCGCTTCTCGGCGATTATACGTATTAACAAGGCCGCTCAGTTAAACGATTATTACCGCGCGAATACCAACAAGACGCTAAGCAGCGCGCGGCTGATTGCAGCCCTCCGTAGCGGCCACGCCGTGAATTATAGTTTCAGCGGCGCGCACGCGTCGGATGCGGGCGCCCCGACCCGCCCCGCCCGCCGCGCACGCCCCCGCCGCCATGCTCCGCCGTACCACGCCCCCGCCCCGCTGCACTCCACGCAGCTTCACCCCACTCCCCCACTCCCACCACTATGCAGGCCCTCTGACCGGGAGGACCTAGGTCGAGTCCTGACAACGGCAGGATTTTCGACACTAGCTTGACAGCTACGTTGGCACTCAGTCGTTGTCTGGAGGCGAATTGTAGCGGACGGCTGCTCTGATCAGTAGTTTTACCGTTGTTTTTTCATCAACAACAGGTCAATGCCGGAGAAGTACTCTTACAAACGGCCACGGACCGCGCGCGATCTTTCTTCCGTTTCTTGTCTATCCTCTCTCTTACACACATATACTCCCACATGCACTACCCTACCACGCATGCCGGGAGACCGATCAGGAGCTTAGAACTTGTCCCGTCTGGGGCGGTGCCCCGCTGGTGGAAGATTTCCTGGTTGTGGAAAACCCCGCTAGTCGAACGGTAAAGGTCGGCGCCGGATCTCGACATCCAGCGGGAAAGATCACCGCCTCCTCCTATGAAAAGGCATGCACTACACTTATGGGACTAACGACCTTTAGTTGATGCGCCCGGAATCACTAACAACCAACCAACCACTCCATTCCTCACGTTGCGGTTGCAACTGCGCACCCACCCACCTCTATTTTTTGCAGTAGTAGTCAGCTGCAAAATGCTTAAGTACTTACTTTAAGAAATTACTATCATGAATTATTGTAGTGTTTCAATTTAATGTCTACAATACAGAAAAATATGACCACAACCACTTCTTACCGTTCTTAGCTACCTATTAGGAGGAATGATTTAAAGAAAAAAAATAGAATATGGTTTTTTTAAGAAGTAATGATCCTTAGTCATTAAGAAATAAAAAAAAACTACCTATATTTCACAGAACCTGACGCGAAATTACTCATCATTTGCTAAAATTGTGCGTGGCTTGATTTAAACTCTGTTTTTGTTGAAAGATTTCATTCTCCCCAAAAATCTTTAGCGTCATCCCGTCGAGGTGGGTTGGTCCACGTCCTGACGGGGGGATGCAGAGAAGGCTCTCAAGTGTTCCTTTCTCCATTTTTTCATCTTCTTGCTTCTCATTTCATGTCATGTACGTTCTTTTCACTCCTTTTTCTTCCTCACTGGCCTTCTCTGTATGCTGAACGCCCACCCATGTGTTTGCCGTGCATGGCGACCCGTGTCGGAGGGAATGTGTGTCCTGGCAGTTGAGGGACCTGTTTGTTTCCCTATCTAGTCCTAGTGCTACTGTTCGCCTTGCACTAAGGGGTACGTTGGTTACGTATTTTGGGAAACATTCCCTGTAGGTTCCAACACACTCGCTTTGGCCCCGGACTCTTCTAGACGGGCGGTCGGGAGCTAACCCACTCCCGATCAATCGGCTCGGACTAGGTCTTGTACTGAACTCCAGGGTGAGCGGGGGAATCCACGGCGGTGCAGCGCCGTGTTATTCCCCCACTATATCCTCGTGGCAACCCTGGCACTCCGATGGAGTGTCCCCTTGTTGGGCTCCGTGGTGGGTGGGGACCACGAGGATGAACCTATTCCATCTATATGGATATTTCACCTTTCCCCCCGCCCTCTTCCGCAAGGAAGAGGAGATGTGCCGAAAGAACCATTGACTTAATAGTTTCTTTTCTAGAGAAGAAGATCGACCCAAGATGCCTCGTTTCCTCCTCATGTCATGCGCTGAGGAGGTAAAAACTTTTAAAACTGTAAGTGCTGTCCGTCTGGCGCGAGCCATAGAAGAGGCTTACGGGAAGCTCCAAGCGGTCGTGCGTCAGAGGAACGGAACGATTCTTTTTGAAGCACGTACCGACGAGCAAATAGGAAAAATTAAAAATACAAAGCAGATTGCCGGCCTCCAGGTAGTAGTCACGGTCCATCCCACCTTGAACCTGTGCAAGGGCGTGGTAAATCACGAGGACTTTGCTTCAGAAACGAGGAAGATCTTCTAAACTTTTTTAAGACCTATGGCGTGACTCAGGTGTACAGGATCGGAAGGAAGGAGCAGGGGAAAGTGATCCCTACTTCTACCCTGATCCTTACTTTTGACCGACCATCTCTCCCGGAAAGGATCGTTACCGCTTTCTACAACCTCCGTGTGCGGCAGTATGTGCCGAACCCTTTGCGCTGCTTCAAGTGCCAAAGGTTTGGGCATACTCAGCAGCGATGTATGTCAGTAAACGCGGTTTGCGGGAAGTGCGGATCGTCAGTTCACGACCAACAACCCTGCGACAAACCACCGCACTGTGTGAATTGTGAAGGCGATCACCCAGCCAACGACAACAAGTGCCCCACGTTTCTCCGGGAAAGGGAAATCCAAAAAATAAGAGTAACCGAAAAGGTTTCCTTCCCTGAGGCGAAGCGTAGGTTCCAACCAGGAATCCAGTGGACCTATCACGATCCTTTTCCAGTGCTGTGAAACCTAAGTCCCCGGGGGTAACAGCGAGTTGTCAAACTCACTGTACCCCAGCGGTAGTCTCACATTTCAGTTGTCAGGTGTCGCCGGTCGACTTCCCCGAAGATTCGGCGTGCATCCAAGGTGGGAAAATTATAATTCCCACAAAGTACAAAAAACCTGTCCAGAAACTCCACCAGACATCGACCACCTCAACTGAAACTTCTACTGAAATCGATCTTAAGCAGACACCGCCTCCCAGGAAAAATACGTCATCCAAATCCCGTCCTCCTCTTTCTGTTTCCGAGAATCACATCGGACGATCCTCCAGCTCTTGTAGATCTCGGTCCCCGTGGCCAAAAGTCGGGAAATCCCCCGACACAGACGACCTTATCCAGCAGCAGTCAGGATGACTCTGCTGTGATGAGGAACCCCACGAGAGTTCCTCTAAAACCTTTCAGAAGGTGAGAAAGAAAAAAAAAGCAACCAAAGAAATAATTTCTCATAATGGCTCTCTCATGGAACTTAAATGGTCTTCGTGCTCACTCAGAAGAATTAAGATTAATAATTTCTCGCCACAAACCATTTATAGTCTGTCTTCAGGAAACTCATCTTCTCCCTCTTCATCCCCTGTCTCTTCGCGGATTTAACATCTATCGGTTTGATCAAGACGACGGACTTCGTGCTCACGGCGGCGTTGCGGTACTCATCCGCGACTCCCTGTTCTCGGAGGAACACAACGTTCGAACCGACCTCCAAACAGTGTGCGTACGGGTACACCTACCATCCTTCTCTTTTACGGTGTGTAGTATATACATTCCCCCTGGCCAAGTCGTGTCACAAGAGGAACTCGAAGATGTTTTTTCTCAGTTGCCCGCCCCTTTTTTTATTGCGGGGGATTTTAATGCCCACAATCCCCTCTGGGGTGGCACGAGGACCTGCCCGAGAGGTTCTATCCTCGAAAATATTATTGACCAGCAAAACTTAATTCTTCTGAACTCCGGGAATCACACTCATTACTCCATGGCGTCAAACACCTTCTCGTCAATCGATCTGGCACTCTGCAGTCCATCCTTATCTACCATGGTAGAGTGGACCGTACTCGATGATCTACATGGGAGTGACCATTTTCCCCATTTTGGTCCACTTTAATGTCCCTGATTTAGACGTCATCTACCCTCCTCGCTGGCTATTCCATCGAGCCGACTGGGATACATTCAGCGAGAAAATTATAATGCCAGACCACTTCTCAAATAATATCGATACCTTGGTGGCCCAATTCACAGACGCCGTTCTTCGCGCAGCCACCATTGCAATCCCGAAGTCTACGTGTCGGCCACGACGCGTCCCGGTGCCTTGGTGGAATGCTGACTGTGCCACCGCGGTGCGTGACCGAAAGCAAGCACTCGCGAGGCTCAATAGGTTCCCCACCGCATCAAACCTGATCGATTTCAAAAGAAAGCGGGCCAGAGCCAGATTAGTAATACGGGAAAGTAAGACCGCTTCCTGGAGAGCCTTTATTTCTTCTCTTTCTTGCCATACCCCGCCTAAAGTAGTATGGCGAAAGATCCGACAGATCGGAGGAAGATTTTCCCCATCATCTGTCCCAGGACTTCTTATTAATGGAAATCTTATTACTTCTCCAGAAAAAGTAGTTGAGGAATTGGCCTGTCATTATGAAAATTCCTCCAGTTCCTTACACTACTCCCCTAGCTTCTTGAAAACGAAGAGTAGAATGGAGAAATGCAGATTGGACTTCTCTACCTGCCTGGAGGAAGATTATAACGCCCCTTTCTCCATGGATGAATTTTCCTGTGCGCTCACCCGTGGGAAAGATTCTGCTCCAGGACCAGACCAAATACACAACCAAATGTTAAAACACCTGCCGGAAGAGGCACGTATCTTTCTCCTCCGTATCTTCAACAAGATTTGGATGGAACATACCTTCCCTAGAACCTGGCGCGAAGCGATTATTATTCCTATTCCTAAAGATGGAAAGGACAGGACAAAGCCGTCAACCTACCGTCCAATCTCGCTCACAAGCTGTATATGCAAACTTCTGGAGCGAATGGTGAATACGCGTTTGGTCTGGCACCTGGAGCAGAGAAACCTACTTACACCCATCCAATGTGGTTTCAGGAAGAACAGGTCAACCATGGACCACCTTGTCACCCTCACCACACAGATCTCCACTGCTTTCGTGCTACGTCAACACCTGGTAGCAATTTTCTTTGATATAGAGAAAGCTTATGATACTACCTGGAGGTACGGCATTCTTCGCACCATCCATTCTTGGGGTCTTAGGGGCCGGCTCCCCCTTTTTTTAGTAGCCTTTCTTTCCTCAAGATACTTCCGCGTTCGCCTTGGTGACAGGTTATCCGCCAGCCACCATTTAGAAAACGGAGTCCCTCAGGGCTCAATTCTGAGTGTCACTCTGTTTGCCATCGCTATCAATAGTATAGCGTCGATAATCCGAGAGCCGGTGAAAGCATCGCTCTTCGTTGACGACTTTGCCATTTTCTGCTCTTCCAAGAGTATTCAAGTGATAGAGAGACAATTACAACTTGTCCTCAACAAATTGCAGCAATGGAGTGATGCGACAGGTTTTAAATTCTCCGCATCAAAAACTAGCTGTATGCACTTCTGCAGGATTTATCATCTTCATAACCACCCCGATCTTTTTCTTGGAAGCCATCTTCTACCTTTTGTGGACTCTGCAACTTTCCTTGGGCTTACTTTCGATAAGAGCCTAACTTGGCGAAATCATATACGTAAACTGAAGAGCCGATGTGTCTCACCTCTGAACCTCCTCCGCACCCTTACAGGCAGCTCTTGGGGAGCAGACCGTGTGTGTCTCTTGCGTTTGTATAGAACCCTCATCCGCTCTATTTTGGATTATGGATGTATTGTATATGGGTCAGCGTCACCATCAACCCTCCGGCCATTAAATACCATTCACAACGCCGGTATAAGAATTAGTACAGGCGCCTACCGCACGAGTCGCATCGAATGCCTCTTGGCCGAAGCTGGAGAACCATCTCTGAGCCGAAGGCGAGATATTTTATTAGCCTCTTATGGGGCTAAAGTGTCGGGACTGGTTGACCACCCTTGTCGTCGTATAATCATCCACCCAAAGTATGAGTCCTCGTACATTCTTCGAACATCGTTACCCCATCCCCCAGGTATTAGATTACGAAATCTTCTCCGGGAATTAAATGTAGAACTTCCCACCCCTGTGAAACCCACAAGTGACCGGATCCCCCCTTGGAAACTCCTCCTTCCCAGTATTGACTTCAGACTCTCCCATCTGCCCAAACAAACTACTAGTCCTCTGGTTTACCAGAAGCAGTTTCTGGATATGAGAGAATCCTATCCGGATCATTTATTCTTATACACGGATGGTTCATCGTGCAGCGACGCGGTGGCATGTGGTTTTTACTGTATCAGGGCCACCAAATCATTTCGGCTTCACTCCAAATGCAGTATTTTCACTGCCGAAATGTATGCAATCTTTGAGGCCCTAAAATACATTGAATCAGCGACGTTGCGGCGAGTAGTTATCTGTTCCGATTCTCTCAGCTCTCTTCAAGCTGTCTCCCGTCCTTCGTCAGACTACCTGACTTTATCCGTTCAAAGCCTGATTCATCGTCTTCTGTCCCGCCGCTATGACCTGGTACTTAGTTGGGTCCCAGGCCACGTGAGTATCAGAGGGAACGAACTGGCCGACCAGGCGGCGAAATCAGCGACTCGTAAAACTCGTATCGACATCCCTTCTGTGCCATTGTCCGATGTTCAGGCTTTCTTGAAACGATCCGTGCTTAGAGCGTGGCAAACAGAGTGGCACAATAGCACTTTCAAACTAAGTGCGATAAAGAATTCTGTGTATCCCTGGCGCTCCTCATCACGGTCCTGTAGGCGCGAGGAAGTTATTTTAACCCGTCTTCGTATCGGACACTGCCATTTCTCTCACGGTTTCATTCTTCGAAATGAAACTCCCCCATCTGTGACTCGTGCAAGACTGTTCTTTCCGTGGAACACGTCCTGCTGTACTGTAGGAAATTTGTTGGCAGTCGACGAAGACATGACCTGGGCAACTCGCTACAAGTGGTGCTCGGGGATGACGATTCTGCGCTCTCAAAACTTTTTTGTTTTTTGAGAGAAAGCAGAATATATAATTTTATTTGAAAGATAACAATGTTTTATGTTGTTTTTTGGCCCCTTTACAGCCAATTTTACGTTTTAAGATAAATTTTACGCGCCCTTTTTCTATTTTCCTTCTGCCATTTCTACATGTATACTTGATGCAGAATTCGAGCCTTCTTTTTAGCCAATGTACATGCTTTTAAACAGTGAGTAAGTTACATATGCAACACTGAATATTCTTTTCTCCAAATACTCTGGCATGGGCGCAAATGACCACAGCAGTCGAAGCGCCCTTTAAACCCTATTCAATCAATCAATCGTCATTATTGTAATTGTAGAAGACGAAAAAATTTAACCTTACAATTTTCAAAAATTAAGGGAAGCACGAAATGGGACGTACTCTCTTCATGTGTCTTCTGCTCTATCAGAGATTTTAAAAAATGTAATCATTTTTGAGAAAATTTTGAAAACGTTGTTGTGGCTTTGTATGAAGTACCCCCCAAAATAAAAAAAATCCATTTCAAATTCAGGTGCCGCGATCTCAGTCAAATAAATTGCAGTTTATTCAATTTTTTGTCATGAATCGATGTTTCGTTACAAGGACGGGATTCTGACGTGGAAACATAGGTTGTGACTACCTAGATTTTAGAGGAATAATTAACTACATAGACAAAGATGATTTATACCACATTTTTATTACCAGGGACCCCAATAAGAGTTTTTCTGTCGAAAATTCGCCTTTGTCTCCCACAAGTAACAATACTTTCTGAATTCTGCGTAGCATTAGGCGAGAAAGTAAACATTAAATCTTTAAAAAGATCGTGTACATTTTGTGAAAAAAAGGGTAGTTTTCGCGTAATTTCTGCTTAAAATAAATGTAATCTACATTTTTTTCTCAAAAATGGTTCCAAAGTTTTTCCACCGATATAGCGGAAAGCACTCTTAAAAATAGCTCAACTTCATTAACTATCTGAATTTTCATAAATTGTTGAAGTTATAAATAATGTGAGAAATCACGTGCTGTTGTAGTACAACTAGTTTTTTAAACATTTTTCCGACTTGAACAACACGACTAACCTCGTGAACAATTCTCACAATTTTCACCAAAACTAATAATCCTCGATCAATCTGGCATCGCGAACCCCCCAGTTTACAAAGTATCTTTTCATTTTCAGGAATAGTTACATGGAGTCCCTACGGCCTTGTCAATGTTTTCTCCTAATTTTGTCTTAATTTTTTTGGCTCGACTAGGACGAAGTGCGTTTTATAAAAATGATGTGTTTTATATAAACTTTTTTGAAACTTGAAAAAATTGCATAAATTGAAATTTTGTTTGGCCCTTCCCTTCAACTACACGATTTGAACTACAGATATTTATCAGACTAATATTATCATGATTTTTTTTTAACCTGAGTTATTTTGAATTGTATGGTGAGAAAGTTCGAATATTTTACGAACTTCTCTCACCTGAATATTGAAGTTGAAGAATTACTTTTAATGCAATCAGTTCTCAGTTTATAACCTTAAATAAATGAATGAACTTTTTTTTAAATAAATTTATTGCGTAATTTTATGGTTACACTGTTTAAGTTTTTCAAGTGACGGTGGATGTGTTTTCGGGATAGAAGCTACAGTATTTTAACATTATCTATCCACTTCCAATACTAAGAGAAAAGATGCCGTTGTAGCTGTTAGATACTGTTTTGTGCTGTACTGCAACATGCCTAGAAGTATATTTATGTTGAGATTAACTCATTCACAAAACTGTTCGTTTTTGCTTCTCAGACCGACTGACGCTCAAGATGTTTCTTAAGTCTCCTTAGTTTTCAGTAACTGTAATGCTTCATAAACATATACGAAAACATGTACACTACCTCACTCAAGTAGCAGTTTTTTAAACATTTTACCACTCTATTAAATTAAAAATCACTGACATGTTTTACAATCGCAGTAGCACCTGACATATACCTGCTATTGCATATTGCAATTTTTTATGGCACGCTAATTCCAGTCGTGCTGAATTAGAATGGAGCAGTTGCCAACCATGAGTGCACGCAGCGGTATTAAGTAATTGAGAGCACGCTCTCTCGACTTATTTGAAGGCGGCACGACGAGGAGGCCAGAAGCTGCCTGCCCACAGGCCGTCCTATGAGAGGCGTCCGTGAGGGGTACCTGTCTGCCCGAGAAAAAAATCTATAATTTGGATCTATTTTGCTATCCTTTGCATATGTTATTTCTCTCGCTTTTTATGAGAGGAAATATTCAAAAACATTTTCAATTTGTTATAAATAATGGGCAAAAATGCAGGTTTTTACTTCAAACTCATAACACTTCAACAAATTGATATATTTTGAAATTCTTGTTTTAAATTAATCACAAATGAATTATCTAGTGAGATGAACTAGAATGGTAAAGATACTGTGAAAATAACGAGTCATGACTTGTTTATTTCAGAAAAAAGTATAAACTTTGTCTGAGAACATCTTAAATACAAGAGTTTGGAAATCGATGATCAGCCGAATGTGGGGTGTTAAAAGCACAGGTCGTACCGACAATCATCGAGCTCTGAGATTATTCCGCAAAATTTGTGTAAGAACTTGTCTAAACTCCCAGGTAATTCAAAAGAATGGGAAGTGCAAGAAATCGCTTTATTTGGAACAGCCCACATTTTGCGCAAAGTATTGTGGAGGCACCGACAGTCCCTAGCTCTGCTCCTTAGGTAGCTGATTGCAACCTGGGAGTATATTTTTATTTTGAGCCGTCTCATAACATCTTTAGTCTTGATGTAGTGGAATAATAATAATATAATAATAATAAATAATAATAATAATGGTTGTGTCAGAAAAAATAATAGTGGTAATGGTAGGGTAATTGTAATAGTAATAGTATAATAGTACATCCTACAGAGGAATAATACATCCCACAGAATGGCATAGACATTCTTGTACTAGGTTAATTATGTGTTTGGTCTGAAGTAGCTTTTCAGTTTTGCCTCACCCTCTTCCCAGCTTCCATATATTGGTGCCTAAAATATTTTTTTGCACATTTCCCCCTCAGATTTTCTGATCTCTTAATAGTAGAATTGAAATATGGCTTTATAAGAATATTATAGTGACAACTTAATACACTAGTGTAAACATACAGAATGCACATATTAATTGAAAATTAGGTGGCATTTTGAGGAAATGTTCTTTAAGCTTAAAAATGTCAATTTTGAGCTTATTTCCTAGAAAACTTTTAAATTTTCGAGAAACTTCTTCCAGAGAACTTCTTTGAGAAACCATTTGAAACACTTATATTTACAAATACAATAATGTATAAAAAGAAATGACAGTATATAAATATTAATGACGCAATGAGAGAAGTATTTGAAAAAAATTACATTAATGTAACTCAGTGCATTTGGAACTATTCTTACAAACATTTTTAGGATACAGCTTTGGCATTCGCCTGGTATTAACTGGAGAACTATGGGAAGCCAATCAAACGATCCGGTCGCTGTAGTTCTCCCTCTAGCGACTGGATGTGACCTCCCTATATCGTTAGAGTCGAAAATCACCTTCATCGGGGCTCGAACGCTAGGATTTCTCGATCAGCGACTCTCCAGGAACAATTAATACTGGCTCAGAGCTAACTAATCCCGAAGAATGTCTTTGACGTTTCACATAAAACACCATTACAAAACTATCCCTACACCACGGAGTAGATCACAGAAACGGAAGAAAGTTCTCAACCTCTTCGGATCTCGCGTGTACTATACTACACCCAAAATTTCCTAATGTATTTTCACTTCCAGTGGTTGAGATCCGTTCTGTTGCGGGTAACCTTCTGGTTATAGATTGCATGATGACCACTAGACATCCAGCGACAAGCGATCACATAAATCCGGTGGGAAGTTTCTGGGACCGTTTACAACGTTACTGTAACGAATTTTCTAACTACGTGCGTTCAGAGGGTGTGATTCCGAAGATCTTAACCCTAGAATGCTCACTGGGGTGACGCGTCACCCCAGACGTTTGGTTTTTCTTTCGTATTTTCGTTGCGCACGCACACAGATGGCTAGGAACCCATCTATACTTCCAACTGTGATTGTTGTTCACGTGGATCTGTGCGCGAAGCCCGTTCTTGTATCTATCAATTGTTTCGAGCAGTTTGGGAGACAACACACCCCAGGGAGTAGTAGTACACATTTTTTTAATATTATTTATTTCCTGCTCAATTTTTTACAAATTTTTCGGGATGATTGAACATTACAATAACATATCATTTTTTGGAGATGCCATAAATTAAAATCATAATTACTGCTAGTTATGATTATATTTCAATAAAACATGAAATAAAAACTCGATTTTTAATTCCAATTTAATAATTTTATTATTATAAATGTTGAGTTTTAAGAGAAAAAAGTATTTAGAAAAGATTTAGAAATTTATTTACGGAGGGTGAAATATGTCTTTGGGGAAGCGGGAACGAATACGTTTTAAGTTATAATTTTGCCCTAAATCGAAATGTTGACGAGCAGGAAAATTTGCTAAAGAGTTGAAGTTTGAAGATTGAGTAATTATACATGTCGTAATTGATTCTATTTGTAATTCTTTATGTATCTGCTGGTTGGAGATGAACCATTCAGCTTTTAGAATTCTCCTTAAAAATTTGTTTTGAATGGTTTGTATTTGCTTCATGTTTGACGCAGATGCATTACACTAAATTGGGCATGCATATGTAAGTGAAGGTCTTATTATTATTATTTTAAATATTGAAATATTACACTCAATTTGGAATTTTGAAAATTTGTAGTTAACGGGTATAATTTTGATATTTTTTGGTACGTTTTATTCGCAATATTTTCAATGTGGGATTTCCAGGTTAAACGACGGTCGAAATGTAGTCCTAAATATTTAATTGGAATGTGATTTTCTATCCAAGGTATATTTATATTATTTATTTTGAGACATGGGGGATTAGTAGGTATGCAAAGTGTGACAAATGTTTGTGTTTTAGATGGGTTTATTATTATTCTCCATTGTTGGGTCCATTTAATATATATGTTTAAAGAATTTTGTAGAGAGTTTCGAGCAGTTTGTATATTTTTGTGAAATGAAAAAAGGGCAATACCATCGGCATACAGTGCTATGGTAGTAAAAGGAAGGTGTGGAATATCTGACATGTATATGTTGAAAAGTAAAGGTGAAAGTGTCGAACCTTGAGGAATTCCTGAGAGATATGACGAGAAGTAGAATAAGAAGTATTAATTTTTACACAAAATTTACGATTATGTAGATAGCTTATTTATTATTTCGAATAAATATACAGGAATTCTTATTGAATGTAATTCAGAATGCCAAACTTTATCAAACGCTTGGGCAATATCGAGGAAAATCCCAATTGTATGTTCCTTTTATGAAAGTTCTGAGCTATTAATTCAGAAACGCGTAGTAATTGGTGAGATGTCGAATAATTAATTCGAAAACCAATTGGTAATTTGGAATTGCTTGTGTCGAGGAAATATAGGATAATGATCTAGAATGTAGTTTTTTCAAAATTTTAGACAATGATGATAAGAGACTAATAGGTCTGTAGTTTAAGGGAAGTGGGGATCCTTGCCTGGTTTACATACGGGGATAACGTAAGCTAATTTCCATGATTGTGGGAAATAAGAAATACGAAGCATTAAATTGAATATATTTGTTAATTTCGATAAAATTTGTAAATTAATTTCTTTTATCATTTTGTTTGAAATAAAATCATATCCTGAAGTTTTGTGAATATTTAACTTTTGTGTTATTTTTTTACCTTCTACAGGAGAAATAACCTTAATTTTTGAAGGAACTGAATAATTTGGAGAAGAGATGTAAGACTCAATATCACTATTAAAAGTTTGGGTAGAAAGAATAGGGTTTGGTGTAAAAGACTTTTTAGTTGATCTGCGATTAAATTTGATTTTTGAAAATCGGTGTAGGCAGATGTAGAACCGTTGTTTAATATTGGAATAGTAGTGCACATTGATTTTGTATAAAGCTACCGTGAAAGCATGGCTAGGTCTGTTAACGATGAACGTTTTAGTAGCTTCGTAAATTAAATTTTGGATAAAGATGATCCTTTGTATGACAGTCAAGGAAATTATGATGATGAGGTGTTAGTGTAGAGATTGGTGACGTTTGTGTATCAGAGCAAAGTGCATCAGAAGATGACCATGATCCCACTACTCCGGTGCCTGTGATCAGATGTAAGAATGGTCATAACCCACCGTCATCCACCAGAATACATTCTCATAATATTGTTTGAGAATTGCTGGGGAAAAGGGAGCAGCAAAGAATGTGAAAGCTGTAAGTGAGCCTTGGTGAAAAATGGTTACTACTGACATGACGTTTTTACACCGGACATATACTCTTTATTTCTTTCCATTTTCGAATTAACTATCACAAAAGTAGAAGTTAAAAGCTTCCTAAAAATAATTTTCATTTCAATAATATTTAATAACCAGTGCATAAGAAAATTATTATACACGTGGGTTTACAGAATACCATGATGGAGCGTTAAATGATGTACACTGTCCGAAATTACATTAAATTTAATGAAGGTTAATGCAATGTTTCACATTAAATTTAATGTGGCAGTGTACATAAAACGGAATTAATGTACATGTACAATTAAATTACTGTTTAAATTAAAATCAATGTGGATTTAATGTATTGCAGTACATTAAATTTAATGTACCAG
>JAHLJT010001759.1:0-28630 GCA_031308135.1 Acheta domesticus
CCCAAATAGCACTCGCGCACACATCCGCAATAGCACTCACGCAAACTCGCAATAGCACTCGCGCACACACCCGGAATAGCACTCGCGCACACACCCGCAATAGCACTCGCGCACACATCCGCAATAGCGCTCATGCAACTCGCAATAGCACTCGCGCACACACCCGGAATAGCACTCGCGCAACATCCGCAATAGCAACTCGCGCACACAATCAGCAAAAACACTCGTGCACACATCCTAATAGCACTGGTGCACACATCCACAATAGCTACTCCCGCGCACACTCACAACACTCCCAAGCACAGTCACAAAAGCACTCACGCACACATCCGGATAGTCCCCGCGCACACACTCGCAACAGCGCACGCGCATTCACCCTCAAACGCCCTCGCGTCCCAGACTCGCAATCGCCTTCGGTCCCCCCTCTCCCAGATTCCAGATTGTGCTGCTCTAGCACTGCGGGGGATCCGTTTACTAATTAGTAAACCGCAGGAGTGCATGCAGTATTTACTTAAACCCGCCGAGGGAAATGTATTTTGCTTCCTTTCCACCTGTGTTCAAGGCTGTAGAATCGATTGGCAAAGTAATGACTTTCGCAATATTATTAGCCAACCAACAACTTTTTTCTTAATTTTTGCTGATGCTAATAACCATTTTGTCAGCATTTTTGCAACTACTACTATTCGCTTAAATATGATGAACACGCTTGTTTTACTTATTAGATAAATCGAGGATTGCTTTAATTTTAAATTAGAATATGTTTTAGGGCGAAATTGTGTTGTATTGTCAACCACATAAATTTATTTACTATATGATCAAAATTATATAGTGTCTTTTCTTCAAATTGCCCAAGCTTTCACAACTGAACTTCTCTCAACTCAATTTACATTTAGTAGAAATGTTGATGTCATTGTGTTGACCATCTTACAAACGAGAAAGAATGTTAACATCGTCTTTATGTTTTTAAATTTTGGTAGCCAACGTTCAGAACCTGAACTATGATTTTTTTATCGAATGAAACAAACAGGTCAACTTTCTTTCTCACCGAACTTCCACGAATATTGGGAACAATGAAAGTTTGAATTTTGAAACATAAGTTCGATGGATAAACGTCTAGGAGTCGTAAACTTTAACGAATTGTGCGTTTCTTCGTTTTAAATATTAAAATTAAATGGCACAATGTAATTGCCACTAAACAAACTACCCAGAAAATGAACTTAGTTTATTTTTTCGATCTGAAATAGGAGCGCGTTCCTCTTAACACTTCTCCTCTAACATCCTATTGGCTCGAAAAAAGTTACGTTATAAATCAACTGAGCGACGTAAGAGGAGGAGTAACACGGCCCGCAGGCGTCGCGTCATGCAGGTCATATCGGTGTTAAACGGGAGTAGATTCGTGTTTAGAAAGCGCCCGCCATTAGCCGGGTGTCAGATCAACGTTGTAATTGGGCAGGGCATCGCGCACGCGGAAGCGCGCCGCGACGCAGACACATCATTACGCAAAGGCCCGGCCGCGCCGCGAGAGGGACGCGCCTTCGACTCCCACGCGCGACGCACTGCGGGCGACGACCACACACGCGCGGGGGCGCCGGCGTGAGAGCGCTTGGGTGTGTGATCAGACACACGGCGACGCACACAAGAAAACTTCTCCAGTGGAGGGAGAGGAGAGAGTAAGTGTCAAGTCAAAACTATAGTTTTAATGTAATATAGTAATTTAATGTACAGTAAGTGCATTAAATCTACATTAATTTTAATTTACACATTAAATTTTATGTACATGCACATTAATATCGTTTTAATGTACACGGTACATTAAATTTAATGTAAACAGTGCGTTAAACTACATTAAATTTAATGTAATTTTACGACAGTGTACTCTCTGCCGTCAACCAGCACATTAATTTATTTTGTGCGTGCCAAAGACACTTCGTAATGGCCAATTATATGCTGCTGCTCTTTATTATCTACGAGATAAAAAGATTTATCTACTCTCCTGGGTGATCCTGGCGGGCGGCGCAAGTATCTCACTCCACTGCTCCTATCGTCGCTCGTAGATACCTTCCTCTTGTATCAAAAAAATGTTGGTAAAGATGGGCCCTCATGTGATCCCAAATTCACTAATGCCCAGAGTAATTCAAAGCCGGGGGTGGGCACATGGACACCGTTTAGTAGCCCCCAATAATCTGATAACTACCACACCTACACCAACAAGAAAATATTATTTTTATTATGATTTCTATACTAAATACCGAACATTTGGACTGTGAAGAAATATTTATTTTAATATTACAACCAGACACTAATTCGTCACAAATCTATAATTTGCAGTCAATCTACAGAGATACAATTAATATACATGGCACAAACAATTTCTATTCAAAAGGTTTAGCAGATATTTAATATTAATTTTTTTCACTTCTAGATGAGAAATAATTACAAACATGTATACGTCAATCTCTTCACCCCAAATAAATAGTATTTGTTTCAGCAATCAACTATGTGACAAGGAAAAAGGATCAAACTTTTGAATTACATCCAAGTCGAGGTATATGTGCAAGGGCTAAGGGGATTGTCATTTCATGTATTATTATAATGGAGAAAATTTCCTAAGTAGCGGAGTGCTTGCACTCCATTTTGTAATATACGCTTCACATTTATTGTTGCATATTGTTACGGTTGCGAACGTGACACTAAGTAATAAGTATTTAACATGCAAATGAATTCTCTGAAATCGGTTTTCTAAGGGAAAGAGTCACGTATTCAGCCACAACGTAATGTAGCAATCAAGTTGATCATGTAAGTTTCTTAGAATTTATTTGTTCACTGATTTGTGATCACATAAAAAATTACCCTTAAGTGGCTTTATCTCGCTTCGGCTTGTCATTTTAGAGGAGCAAACTTAATAAAACACATTTCAGAAACGCACACCCTATGCCTAACTTCACATCATTGGAACGACAATTTGTCAAATAAAAAGTTGATGAGTTGCACATGAATATATATTTCCAACAAAAAATTCACCTAAATATCACAAAATAGAAACGAAATACATTCACCGAATCAACAATGCTGGATACAAACATCTGCGACTGTAAGAATGTATTCGCAGCTGGCCAGTCGTCGCAGGTGCGGGAACAGACCCAGGTGATCTGCTGCACCTGAAGGCGACCGACAGTACTCAAGGTGGCTAAAACATTGGTCCTTCTTCTCCGAAAACCAACCGGCAGAGGCGGAAGCACCTGGCCAATTACGTAAGCCAAACACGCACGCACGGGCACGCGGGGCTCCACGGCCGAGATCCACGCGTCTCGTCTCGTAACTTCCCACTCGACAGCGCGCGAGGGAAAAATGCACGCGCGCCGCAGATCCGACTCGCGGCCACTCCCCCGACGGGGCTGGGCGCGGAGTTTGCTTTGTTTTTCTTTTATGCATGGAGACGTGTGAAGCAGCTGGCTGAGAGCAGTTTGCCCACAGCTAAGTTATCGACTCTCTGGTCCGAAAATCGCTCCAGGAATACATGAAAATTTTTTGTTTTTTTTTTTTTTTTTGTGTTGTTTTTCGCCACAGCTGAAAGCCTTATATATATTAAAAAATTATGATATGTGAACATGATATTACCAAATTAGTAGCCAACCTTCGCGCGCGCGCGCGCCGTGTGTGTGTGTATGTGAGAGAGAGAAGGAGAGAGATTCTCAAATCAAGTTAGTCTTGACTCGAAATGACATACATATTCACACATTGCAGCAACAACCGTATGCATATAGTCATCTCTAATCCTTTCATTTCCTCTCCAAGAACTCGCATTTACTCGTCAACATCAAAGCAAACGCGAACTTTCATTCGTCGTTTTACAAGGCAATCAACCTCTCCAAACGGTAGCTTCTAGGCGGTCACTTTTTTGTTGAAATTAAAAATGTGTAATACTTCATCAACAAGATTATAGGCTCGCGCAAGAAAAAAAAATACCATGAATTTGCTTCACGTTTCGTGCCGACATCCCGTGTAACAGTGCATTCGGCCACACATAAATGAAGGCGGAACAAACCATCAGCAGAGGAACACGCAAGGCGAAGATGGTGGGCCCGGTTGATGTCAGCGTGCTTTGGACGACGCTGGGCAAACCAAACTTAATGGCGAAGCCTTGCGCAACGCACAAACACGGAATCGGGCTGGACCATCGAGAAGCAACCGCGATGCCCGCGCACGCATCTGTTCTAAGAGCATAGCGACGCACGCGGCAGAGAGTGGCTAATTCACATGGGACAGGGTGGTGGAAATACGACAGAAGAGAATGAAAATGTAGAGGACTGGTTAATCTGTGAAAAACTAGTACTGGACGGAATAGGATGGGTAAGAATGAAAAGAAAAGCGCAAGGGCGGATCCAGCCCATAAGTTTGGAAGGGGCCATCATAGATATTTGATAAATAATAAACATTTGTTATAATACTGTATATTATTTTTGTAGTGTATATACAATTCTATACAATTTTTTTTAATCACATAATTCTATCATAAATATTTAAATCAATTTCGCCAAATAAATGAAGGTAACAAACGAAAACTCTAGGGCCTTAAGGGGGCGTAGCCCCCATGGCCTCTCTAGATCCGCCACTGGAAAGGGATGGGACAAAGTGGGATGCACTGGGTTGGGAAGCAATGAATCCAAATGCGACCGGGTAGTCTGGGGAGAAATGATTCAACTGGGTGGAGTACGAAAGTCAAGCTGGACAGTGCTGGCAATCAAGAAACATGAGAAAATAACAGGAAGAGTAGACTCGGACAGTGTGAAACGCTTTCGAGTGCTTGGTGAGGAGAGGAGGTGGTGGATAAGTGCCTCGGGTGAAACGAGAAGCTGGAGAAGCTGCGCGTGCAAGGGGTAGGTTCATTATTGACTGAAGAGTTCATTATTGACTCCGCTCCAACGTGAGCTGCAAGAACGGAGGTCTCTGGTAAACTGGCTTATTTCGTCTATGAAATATTTCACGTACTCGTATAATATCTACGAGTAAGGGACACAAAGTGGGATTACTCATTATACATATTATATCTAGATAATATTAAGAATTCTTTAGGAAATAAATAATACCGATTTGCCAAATAGGTAGGAGCAACAGACATATAAAAATAAGCAAAGAGAATAAAAGCAGGGTTGAAGCGCTAGAAAGAACATCTATTATATAAAATGATGGCACGTGAATGAGTACACTTTTATTATGATGTGAGTTCATATCCTTGTAGTACTACATATCTGCAGTGGAGGAATTCTTTTGAAACATTGGCATTAAAGATGTTATGCCATTACAGATGAAAGAGAACTGGGTGCAAATATACGAAGGAAAACGGGAGAACCCCAAGAAAAACCTGCCGCGAACCCACCACAAATTCCACTTGGACCGAAATCCACTTGGATTTGAACCTAACACCCAGAGGTAGAAGGTGAGAGGATCTCAGTACCGCATCACGGATCATCCTGTGAATAAAGGGGAGACATCACAACGAGTCAGATTTCCTTGTGCAGGTCGAAATGCCCCAAGCTCGTGGGCGCAAAAAGGAGGCGAACAGAAGGACGCGGAGGAAAGGCGCAGTAGCTTCAGTCGGCGCACCTGTCGCACTGGGCGCCCGCAAAACTCTTCCCGTTATGACAGCTCCACCACTGGAATACATATGAGCGTCCTTTCTCTTCACATCCTTCGGTGTGCATGCATCCACGAACCGGTTTTCGACGATTCACGTCGCAGAGCAGGACTACCAATAAACCAGATCGCTATTTTGTACCTCTGTACCAATACAATTGATTACAAAACAGCACTGACAACTTTTAAAAAATTTTTAAAAATACACTCTTATTGTGTTTTTATATTATCATCTTATCTAACATTATACTATTAATTCCTGTATTCTATCTGTACTCGAACAAGTCATAAACAGGGAAAGCAGAATAGTAACTGCAGTAGTGAACCTGAAGAAAAATAAAACCCACAACCCTTCTTACAGACTTATTGATAATCTGACACATGTTGGGGAACTCATGAAAATAAAAAGGCAAAACATATGGAAAGATACAGAAATACCTTGAAAACTTTAAGGCACTTAAAACCAACAAAACATTTAGCCGAAGAGAACAAGTGATTCTAAACAGAATTTGGACGGAACATTTCAAAATAAGCCACCTTCGCCTCATAAAAAAAAACTTCCAAGAACTTGCAATACTATGAATACAATTAATGAACTAACCATATTATTAATTCATACCATCAATTTCAGTACAGAGCAGAAACCTATTACGGGACATCGATGTCAATGGCCTACAACATTACTCAGCACATCAAGATCAAGTCTTCAAATTTTGTAAAATTACTGGTATTATCTCATAAATGTAAACATTAACCAATGTACTAATTTTGTAATAAAATGAATGTGAATTGTATAAACACATATATGTACTAATTATTGTATTTCATGTAGTCGCTAATGACCGTGTTGTTGATGCGACTTAAAATACATTTTAAAACAAATTATACTTAGAAAGTAAACTGAAATACATGATTAAAAAACAACTCCATTCAACTCCATACAACTCAAAATGTCGTATTAGTGTCTAGGGAAGGCCGCATTTACTTTTGATGAGATGCTTACTTTTATGAATTTAAGAAGTATACAACTCTTCAATTCCAGGTTTAATATTTATTCAAAATTTTTAACTGCATTCATTGTTTTCGAAATGGACTGCTCAATAGATGAAATTGAATGATGTCTAAATCCGTATATTCGTTCAATCTGTATTTCCTCCATGGTACAAATGAAACTAAATTCGAGAGAAGTAACTCTTACCACTTATAATAATTACCACTAGAATAATGTTTTCTTTTGCCAATGGAGTAAACATTTGCGGATTTATGAAAAGTACATTTTTGTGCAATAAATAAAAGTATAAAACCATTAATAATAACCATTCATAATAAGTAAAGCGTCGTTCAAAAATGGCAGATTTATCTGTAACACAATAATAATTTCTAACAATACGATTCGCAGTGGAACAATACGATTAGCAGTACTACTCAAATACCCATTTTTCTTTTACAAGAATGATTTTAAATTGTCTTTTTATTGACAGCTTCGAAAAATAAACTAATGGACCATTTACACTTGGTAAATAATCATAACCATGCACGACATAAAACAGTAATTTCTCTGAATCATTAATACATTACAAATGACATTGATACATTCTTTTAAACTAAGGAACAAATGTACATGTAAATAGATTCTGTCTTAATATCTTTTCAACGACGAAGGCGATCATTATAACAGCTAAAAACCTCCGCTCTGACTGGCGCCCTTAAAGAGCTAGGGCTTCTGAGAAACCACAGATTCCACTTCCATTGCATGGTATTCGATCCAGTTTGCTTATCCGTCAGTCTCATTTTTTCTGTAAATAAATTGTATTGTTTATAATTTTCAGCTGAGGTAATGATCACTACATGATTGAGAAGATCTTAACTTATCTAGATATCTAGACAAGACTTGTTTAATTTCAATGAGAAAGTATATGACATGCATGAAGGAACCAATTAAAAACTACTGTTAATATGAGATAAATGTAACTTCAGTATTTGTGCATTTCTTCGGAATTTCAGTGGGAAACATAGTTATTCAAATTATCGTTTTCCATATTGTCGCGGCAAAAAGTATTATTCTTTCATGAAGAACATGATGAGAATTAAGGGCCCAGATTTATAGGTAATTTACCTTTGAAAATATATTTTATTATAAAGGAGCGAATAATTTGTCAACAAAACTTGGAAAAAAAACGCTCTTTTTTCTGTATTCAAAATTCGACTAGAATATGGTTTAGGATTGAGATCCCAGAATTATGAAAACGTGCACAAATTTCACTTCTCCCCATAGCTCGTCACACACAGTTTTAAACTGTTTTTGACGTAAATAAATAAAAAATTTTCGTGCAAACCATTTAAACTCTCGGCGTAATTTATTGGGAGACATAAAAATACTTGGGACTATCATTATTATTTCATTAATAAGATATCGTTTGTTTATTCCTTAAATAACATGACACTATCTCTTTTCATTTTAATTACAAGTATTGCTACGGAACACATTTTATGGAAGATGTCTGCACTTCAGCGGTGACTTAGTGAAAGTTGAGTTTTTATCATTCATCACGGTTTAAACGGTTTCGCAGAGTCAGAACCTAACGTTCTTTGCATGTAAACCTGCTTTATGGTTCTTTTATCTAAGAGACCAATATATTCATCAGACATTTATGATGTGCTGAATAGTAGATAAATATAAAATGCAATACGTCTACTATCAAGTTCTTTTAAGTTTTACGATCAAGAATTTAGGGTAGTAGGGTAGGAGAGAGAATTACGTTGGTATTCTAAATCGTTCAAGCTAAGAATCTTACGAGTGGTTCGACCTCTTCATAGAAACGCCACGTGCGAACGTAAGCATTATGCAATTTTCTGCTGTAGTATCAGACATTTACACGTTAACACAATACATCGAGTAAAGAGACCAGATCAACGAGTAGAGGTTTTGTGGTTTGTGGTAAATGTGGAGAAGCCAGAAGAAAAAAATTAATTGAGGTCGATCCCATGTAAATGCTCCAAAACAAGTAGTTAAAATAACGTAATAGAGGTAATAAAATATGCTTAATAAAAAACCGAAAACTGAAAAATAAAAGACACTTTTTATATCTGTTAACAAATATACATTAGAGCGCCAGGTACAAACGTATTCTTCCTTTTCTTGAGTAAATCTGTCCTAGGACATGCATCAGCTCCACTTACAAATCTCCATTTTCACACTTTCTGTGTGTTTCTTGTCGTCTGATGGTAGCTTCCTTCTACATCCTTCCACAAACATTTTATCACATAAAATCAGCTTCTTCTTCCCCTCCCCCTGATATAAATGTTGCCTTCTGTGATATCTCATTAAACTGTCGAGCTTCCGGATGTGAATCATCGTGACTTCTTGTTCTGAATTGAAGAGTTTATTTCCGAAGTGTATCTCTTAAAACAATTTTTCGTGATGGGAGTATTCAGCAACTAAAGTATCTTCCGTTTTATTATTCTAAATAAACCCTGATTAGTCAGCGTACGAGGAAATTCGACGAGAATTAATTGCACGATTTTCCATTTCGACAAGAGTAATGTTGACGACAGTTTAAAAAAAATTCGTACAATAATTTTTTAATATGTACATAATCAGGTTAAATTAAACCATTTTGTTGAGCTGAAAAAATGTCTACATCAGTAAAAATGAGCAAAAATGTAACATGAAAGGAAATATATTTCATTTTTTACATCGTCTATGAGAAGTGCGTGTTTTTGTCATTTCGGAATGAAGGGGCGAAGGATTTTGAGTTCGCAACCCCTCGCAAATACTTTTGAAATATTATTTTAATTGTTAGTTCTAAATTTTAAAAAACCGAATATTCATAATGGAAATAATCCTTTTAATGTGAGACAATCATCATATGACACTAATTGTTTTGAAGAAGAATGAAATTATAAAGAAAAAAACTGAGAGGACGGGGAAGGAAGGCATGGCCACTATCCGTTCCCGGGTTCCACCTAGACTTTCTAGAATATTTGGAAGCAATTGTTAAGTAAGTAAAAAACGTCCATTTACTGATAAAATTTTCCTCGACCCATGGGGCATATTGTGGCCACTTTATCTCCACTGCGGCGGCGCCGGCAGCGCAGCCCGCGGCCTCCGACGTAACGACTGCTCCGCCCCACCTTCCCCCCTTCCCTAACCCGCCCCGCCCCCCCGCCACACTACACCACACCTCACCTCGCGTCACCCCGCCTCGCCTCACTTCACCTCGCTTCACCTCACCCCGCCTTGCGCAAGGGCCGCGGTCGGCCGCCCGACCCACTGGCGACGGCCGCCCGGCCGGCCGCGGCGCGGCGCGGCGCCGCGGTCGTGTGCGCAGAACTAGAGCACGGCTCACGTAACTCGCCAGCCTGCCCTGCCCTCCTCGCCCGCCGCGCGCGCCGCCACCGTCGCCACGGCCGCTGATGATGCACTTTCTCGATACATTGAGCAAAATATTGTGTTCTGCCTAGGCCAAAGGCGGGTCCAACAAATCCAACGTTAAGTGGAACCAAAACTATATTACTGTCGATGTATTTGCCTGCATGCTAACTAAGACAGCCAATAAATTAAATTCCAATATATTACGAAAGTAGTCGACCTGGATGTCCGAGGTGGCTAAGAGCGTGAGCTGACTCAGATCTTCGGTCCGAAGGGTCGCGGGTTTGAGTCCCGCCTCGGGCATGGTTGTTTATCCCTTGCCTCAAAAGTGCAACGAAATATGAATTAATTAATTATGGAGAAATTATATGTTTATATATATAATTTATGTATATAATAAATTAATTAATATCATATGTCATGTAGTTATGAGCCGCATCATCCCCCATTCCAAGAATAAAGAATATAGTCCTCCTTGACTCATACTTCCCGAGAGCTGCATTCGGTACTTTCCTGGCGTCAACAAAGTAGAACTCTTAATTGCGTGCCAGTGAGGTGGTAAGAGATTGTTGTGTTTGAATCAAAGCGTTTTTGTCGTTTATCAATAGATAATTCGTGAATATTACTATTTACACCTCAGTAAAACAATAGATTCGGTTTTTTTAAACCTTTGTGTATGGCCCCTATATAGTATATTTCTGTTTTACGCAGAAATCGGAAATATAATGGAATACTCCGGCGCTCAATATCTGAACAATCTGAATGAATGCTGCCTATTAATTACTTTGGTTCATTCATGATTTACTTCTGAAATACAATCGTATCGTCACATGAAGTATAGAATATCAATTTCGAGCAACTCAAACTGAACTGGTTTTTTTATATGTCCTCTCGCTCATACGAAATTCGTAAATTCACTTTTCCACAGAATTAGAAAATAATACGTTGAGGGTAATTAATGTTATTTCAACAATACAGTTGGTAATATGTAATGACAACGACTATGATTAAACAAAGTAAACCTATGTCTAACTATTCTATTATCAACAGACTCTCGCGGATGAAGTTAACTTTTTTCCAAACCAAATAATTATCCAACACAGCACACAGATGAAAACAATTCTAAATTCAGTACAACTCAAATATATGTAGTCTAGACGTACTACGCCAAGACAAAAATAATTGCTGCGAAATTACTAACATCTCACATTTATATTAAACACATTTTGCTTTAAAAATTGAACGTCTTGATCACTCTTGATTATTTAATAGCCAAACCGGACAGACACAAATTGTAACTAGTATACCATCTCACTGGTATTTTCATTCGATTCCATTACCCATTATTTCCGCATTTTCAAGGCAGGTTTCTCACCGATATTTTTATCCAGTTACCCCAGATACGCTCCAATTGTCTGATAATAAATTTGCGTTCGCAGCGTATCCATGAAAATCAGCATCGAGCAAACTGTGGCGGGGTGATTTGAATGCTCGAATTGGACGTCTGAATGAATGCCAAATCCACGACTTGGAAGTGCAAGATGATTAGCATCAGTTCGTACAACTTGGAGTACGTTCGAAAACCGAATATGAAACACCATCTCCAGATGCCCTTCGACCGCAAGCTCTAGGCGCGAACCACTGCGCGGGTTTGCAGGACCTGGAGTACGTTCGAAAACCGAATATGAAACATCTCCAAGCGCGCTTCGTCCGAAAACCCTGCGGAGCCGAACCACTGCGGGGGTGGGGGGAGTGGGGAATCCGTAACGCCACTTTCACGCGCCGCACGCGTGCCGCGGCGTGCGCCCGAGCGGCGGGGCCGCACGCGTCCCACACGCGGCGCGCGTGGACGCCCCTGCGCGTCGCGATGGCTCGTCTCCCGGGCGGGTGACGCAACGCCCCCTCGGCCCCTCGCCCGCTCGCCCGCGCGACGCCCACTGGCCTGCTCGCGCCGCGCCGCGCGCCCGCGAAAGAGGCGGCGGCGGCGGCGACGGCGGCGGAGAGAGCAAGGAGAGCTCTCCTTTTACTTTCGTCGGGCGCGCCCACGCCGCGCCGGGAGGAGGCGCCGCCGCGACGCTCGAATCGAATGTTCTGGTGCGCCCGTGTGAACTTCAGGGGCCTCCAACGACAGACACGAGCCACACGCGGCCCAACGACGACTAGTACACGACTCCGACAAATAATAGGAGCGGGGGAAGGCTTACACGTCTTAAGATTTTTTAGTTTCTGAAGAAATGTTTCCAAGAACTAATTATTTTCTCGCAGCCGAGGTCACGGAATTGTTGCTTTTCGTGTTATACTTGAATTGAACAAAGAGGAAATTTTAAATTCTGACAAAACTGAAATGAAATGTATGTGATTTATTTTTAATTTGATACAAAAAAATTGAAGTAAAACATGTAAGACCGAATGATTCTACAACACTTTACTCATAGTGTGCCATTGCTTTACAGGTACGAAGTTTCAGTTACATTGTGTTAAACATGTCTTACGTCGAAATCAGAAGTGAATAGATACCAAACATTTTTTAAAAATGTATTCATTATCCTTTTTTGTCAAGATTGTCTTTTAGATTTTTTTTTGTTACACATACAAAATAGGATATTTGAACTTACACATCATTATAGGTGTACAATGTTTGGAGAAAATTATAGCAGAAACTAACAACTAAGGATACCAAGGAAAGGTCCTTCAGAAAAATACATAAAATATTTTGTGTACAAAATATGTTTTAAATTAAGGGATATTTGACCCAGTTTTGCGGCTAAATAAAGAGCATCTAGTAGGACTTTAGAATATATTGATTTGATACGTGAAAAAGATTGACTCATTTACCTAAAGTGTGCAAATGAGTGACTGGGCAAAATGATAGGGAAGAGTAGAAACGGGAAGAAAGTTTAAGAATCCAAATTTTTAGAGGTTCTATACATAATTCCTTTAAAACTTGGTCATTTCTGATGTACCATGGAGCTTCTAAAACTTGTCTTGTGAATTTGTTTTGCAGTATTTCCAGTTTTTGAAGGTTGGATTTAGCTGTATCTTCCTATATTGGGCAGGTATAGGGCAGTGAAGGTCGTGAAATATATTTAAATATTATTAATGCTGAGTGTAAGATACTAATCATACAGTTCGGCGACTTTTGCACGGCCGTAGCCGTAGAGGTGAACTGTGTCAATTTGGAAACACAGATACAACATTGCATGCATGAACTTTTCTATGTTTCTTGAGAATGTTAGTTAGTGCAAATTTAAATAATTCTGCGATACAGTTTTGTGACCTGAATCGAGGTGGTGCCATTCAAAACCACACTCACCATTTCTAGAGCTATCGAAGCTCGCAGGTAGACTAAGTCTGGTCACTCCTGATTACGCGCTTTGCCATCTAAGTTGTTGCACTACTTTTTTTCTGGCAGGGATGGGTGTCTGCGGGCACGGAATGTGGTTGGTAGTATGGAAAAGTAAGGTGATTTTTCATTGAGTCTCGAAAGAAGGGCGTGGTAGCGATGCAAACGATTCCTGTGATTGATACTGCGATGGTAGTGGGAATGGTACTGGATCCCATCGCGTAATATCAATTAGCAGGTAAAACGCGTATTTAGCCATTGCCAGAGTGAAAGCAATAAATTAATTTACAACAATACGATTGAGGGAAAAAGAAAAATACGGTTAGAAAAATACCAAAATTCTGAAACCGAACAGCATTTTGTGTAAATTATATTTCCGATAATCGGAAAATAAAGCAATGATGAAATGATTGGAATTTTAAAGCGAACCAGTGATTTGTATTATGGCGATCATTGTAGCAACGAAACTTACGAATTTCCGGAAGTAACGAAAAAGACAGCGAAGAGAGAGTAAAGACATATGATTCACAACAGCACCAAACTTCATGTTACGGAGGATGCAACAAGTGTTGAATCTATTTAGGTCGACAGCCTCAGAGACGGTGGTGGCTCACCCAAAAGAAATCAACGACTCCCGCTGTGAACTAGCACAGTGATGGACAATTCAGGAAGTTGTTTTCACCGAATACGGACTCTACGCCTTCGTAGCTCACACAGATCTTCCCTTCGACATGAACATATTCCTCGTTAACACACGGTCTAAAGGCTTCTTCTTTTAAAAGACCTCACCACACCTTACAGTCTGGACCGCGAACCAGTACTTTCTCTAGGAAAGTCAGTGGTGTAATATATTATTTTCACAGTAATTCGCCCGCAGATATGAACTCGTAATTTCTACAGCATTCCACGGCCCCACATCCTTAAAAGGCTAATTCTCATCAATTATTCTTCCCGGTACCATATAATCTGTTGATAAGTCTCTTCTGGGAAGCTTTATGGCGTAAAATGTAACATCCTGACTTAATTTCACTTCAGTTTCGAAACGCCATAATCTAAAAAAAATCAAGAAAGCCAAATTAATATGCGAAGAAATTTGTGGCCTCGGAGCTCTTAACACACTTGTTGATATAATTTAAATATCTGACACTGGGGTAAAGCTTTATTGACAACTCATGTGGAATTGAATAAACGCATCAGAATGAGCAGAATACTCTGGTAAGTATTACATAGCATGTTCACTGGGAAAATAAGAAATTCTAAGAAGTTCCGGTGCAAGGTGAAAAGCTGTACATAAAAGTACAACAATTTATAATAAATTATTTTCTTCAAATAACATTTAAAGTTTGATGTAACTTTGTAAGACGTTCTAAAAAATCTATATTACTATTTGCTAAGATAATCATAAACGCAATAAACTGAAGTTTCGTTGAGAAAGATAAAAAAGTATTTCATAAACACTTTGACATTCAGCTTATTCCCCAGACAAATTAATATACTCGTAATTTACTTCATGATTTATTTTTTATTTCTTCAAAACATTATGTACCATTAATAAACCATTAAAGTGAAAAAATATTCAAGACCATGCACGGAAGAAGATACTTTCATATGACATTCACGTCTAAGGTTCCATACAAAGCGTTTAAGGGTTATAGGTATCAACTGTCACTTAATTTCTAAAATTTCATTTAAATATCATGTGCAACATTTCTCGAGAATCGTTTGTGCCTTGCAAACGTTAACCCTAAAACCGCATTTCAAAACACGACGAAGTCAGAAATCAATTATTCAAAGGAGCACTTTTCACCATTCTACGAAGAACATTCTAGATTACTAACATACTAGCATAAAGTTCCAAAAAGACACAAATATTGATAACAAGAACATATTCAACTGAGAGAAAATTTTCACATCTGAATTGTATAATCTAAATAGCAATTAAGAAGGCACAAGCACTGAGTAAAAATATCAAAACAAATATTGAAGTAAAATATTTTAGGGGATGACCCCTGATCCCACAGGTAGCACCCTTGGCAGTCTAATGGCATGAAACAGGAAACCATTTTATGTCGGTTACGTAATACACACATTAAAGATTTTTACAATATATTTCCTTCTAACACCCACGCTTTTCTGTCTCAGCTAAATGTGCTTCTTATTTTACATAAGATCACGCTAGAGAAATTGATTTTTTTTATTTACGATAAAATTAAAGCGAATTATTTCTCCCCTTTTGTATATTACAGAAAAAGTAAAATAATGACACTTGTTTTCTCTTCTTGTAGAAATCTAATAGTCATATCACTTTAGATTCGGCCCAGAAATAGCGTAAAAAATACGAACTCACAGGTGGAACAAGAAAACTTACTTTAGGTAACTCATCTTCCAACGCAACAAATTCACTTTTCATCGAATCGCATCAGTACAGGACCCAGCGAGCATCGTGATCGTTACATCCTTACCGCAGCTGGGATTGGGGCAGTTAGGAAAGATCTCGATTGAAAAATTGGGCGGGTGCGAAGGCGTGCAAACCTGCTCTCGTTATAGCTTTGTTTACAGCTCGTAGCGGCGCCCTCAGGTCTCTTTTTCAGTCCTGTACCACCGCCCGCGGCGCGACCTAATTGGGCAGGGCAACTGTGGCCAAACAGAAAGGGAAATCGGGCTACAGTTGACGCGTAAGACTTGAAACTTCTGAGCAAAGTTGCATTGCACACTACTTATAGTAACTTCAGATATTTTGAATATGTAAAATTCACAATGTCATTCATTGTTTTCAGGTCGTTAAGTGTCCCGATTCGAACAAGGGCTGTTTCAAAGGCAGCATGGTTCATTTAGAAAATATCAAAAGCTATTAGAAAACCGAAGCGTTTACGTAATACGACAGAAGAATGGGTCGTAGATCAAGCTCGAGTTTAACAGCTATGGTCAACGACGATTTGTGACAAGGAACTAAATCAGCAGTAACTTCAAATTAACGTTTAGTAGCTTATCATCGATAAACTTGAAACTATCACCTGGTAATCTCTTACAACATTTCCATTCACACAAGTTCATCAACTACTCAGTTGTTTTTTTTTAAGTCAAACACATTAAAGCATGCATTACTAGTGCAATTCTCAAACAACAAAATGAAAAGAAACTTAATTATTGAACTTATATACAAATAAACTATTCCCTAGAAATTTTAGCGTACGCATGGAATGAGTGTACTCGTCAAATGAATAAAAATTTGGCAAAATGAAAGCTCCCCAGCTCCAAAATAACACGTGAAATGCACATTAAGCATCACAAGTCCACTTTGATGTATTGGTGTATTTCTATTTTAATCTTGATCAATAAATTGATAAGTAATAACAAATTAGTTGTTAAATTTCATGTTTCTATTCACCCGTTTACTGAAAAATCGGTTTACTGATACATGAAAAAACGGCGGAAAGCACGTATTATTCGCTCTTTCCTGGGCATTTTTAAACTACTTATCTCATTGGGTAGATGCGGGTCGATTTTCTTTATCCCTCTCGAATGATGCAGAGGCACAGCAAAGCTTGAGGGCGCGTTGGGTGGCGAGGCCGATTGCGCCACGGGACAAAAACCGGGGCTCGAACCCGGACCCTCGCGCTTTAATTGGCGACGGTCGGCGCTCGTGACTGGGCGGCGGCAACGGCGGCGGAGGCAGCGGTGGACCCGGGCCTTGGAGGCTCCTCTTAGAAGGCGCGTCGCTTTCTCGAGTCTTCGAACACTTTGCTTCATTCCATTGCATACCAGTAGACCCAAATGCAGCTTCGAGAGGTTTTTTTTATAAGAGAAAACACTCGATTGCTACCACAAATAAAGAGGACACAGATAAATATACAGGTTTTAGGAGCAGCAAAATAAGCAATAGTAACATGACTCGGCTTTCGTTGAGATGTGTTTTCCTCCAGCCTGTAGTGGAGATGCGTCCTTTGTGGTAGCATCATCTTGCAACACCCAATACGAACGTACTCTTCTCTCGTTAACTCATTGTATTCACAACAAAGTCATGTAAGCAGACGTTGTATGCCACTAAACCACAACTGTAGTGGTGTGGATCAACGGCACAAGTAGGAGACGAGATATTATAGAGAATACAGTCTATCTACATTTCTACAAGCTACTGGCGGCTACATGGTCATTTGGCGTAACGCAAATTTCATCTATTGTTCTCTTTTGAGCAAACAATTATTCAGAGGATTTTTCGGAATTCATGTCGCTGAACAAATGTAAAGATCTGGCGATTTCATGTCGATCTTCATTGTATCTCCTAACAATTAGTCCTACAAGTGAAATCCCACAAGTTAAATATCAAACAATCCCACATCAATCCCAACAAGTTAAATATGAAAAATATTAGAAATAAGACCCCTTGCGTTTTCATATTAAGTGCATATTTATAAACATGATTACACAACATGAGATCTGCCACCCTCAACAAAAAAACTACGAACTATGTGCATTTTGAATGATATGAAACGACTTGCAATAATAAACTTTGTTCTTCCTAACAGCGAAAAGGAATATGTATGTCTACGACGGCTTAACCCTGGAAAGACGATTGGCACTAATTTGTAAGCTGACAGGTCGATTCTCAACGAGCATGATAGCTGACAGGCTTCGACTACGAAGTAAGAGATACACGTCCGTAGAGGGGAACGAGGCGCTTTTCATCATCGTCGGACACTACCCCACTATCCTTATCTCCCATCCCCTCATACTGCAGAAACATAACATTTACTACGGCTTAACACTTATATTGATAAATGGAAAATGTTTCCTGCTGAACGAAGACTAAGTTTCACAGAATGATTAGTCATTAATATTGCTCCTCTGGTTGCATTTTAGAAAACTCCACTAAGAGCTTGCAACAATTTAGTATATATAAAATATATTTCCCTAAGCAAATATAATTCATTCTCTGAAGAATCTTAAACTGCGAACTTATTAGTTAACCAACACTTATTAAAGTACTTGTCCAAAACAAGTCCAACACAGCAAAGATATATTTTCTAGATTCTTCTAAAACCCACTTCTTCAGTAAAATTGTTCCTTTGTTTGCGTATACAATGAGCTTTGTGCCAATAATGTGTTTAGCAATACTGAATCTATGTATTTCAATGTCATTATACAGCATTTGTTACCATTGCAACAACTTCTCAGAATTAGCTAACCCTACAGAAAAAATTAAGAATGTAATATTTTGTCATCTTCACAATTAGCAGAACAAATTAATTTTGTTTTCTTTAATATCAGTATTGCAAATACTGTCGTCGTTTTTTAAAGGTCCTTTTTTTCGCAACTTCGAAAATTTTGAGACCTTTACTTGATAACTAAAATGTGGTTTTCCAAACATACGACGTGATGCAAAGTCTCTTGTTTTTTAGACAATCTTTTTAAAATCTCTGAAGTTATTACGCGTATGGATTACAGATTACACAACTTATGAATAATTCATTTGATAATGTGTGTTTTTATTTGACTTTTCGGGAATTTGGGTATGCCCCGAAAATCAGGCCAATCTGATTGTTCTCTAATATCGTATGGTTGAAAATCTCTCTAACTGGTTCTCCCACATAGGGGAGGCAGTGGTTGTCAAATCTTTTGGTTCAACATCATAAACCCCAAAGGAGAGACGGCAGTTGTTGACAGTTTATACAAAATTATCAGTCAAAACCTCGTAAATGTATTACTTTGGAAAGGGAATTTCCTTCCGGTCCTATATCAAAGAGACGAGGACTAAAATATATAAGTTAGCATGTTATAGCGTATTTGGGAAATCCGGCGCATATAAAACTCGAAACACATGCTGCAACAGACTTTGCCATTGCGCTTAACTACAAAACGATGCGTCCTCGGGTCTTAAAAGAATCTTTTATACTCTTTATTTGACACACGAATTCAGTTTTTTAGGGCTTAATGTACAAAATAAGCCGTTTTTTGGACGTTCTATTACGTCACTTGCCCTAACAAGTACTGAGAAAAGCCGGTAACCAGAGTGAAATGATGATTCAAAAAGTGATGTTGTTTGGTGTAAGCAGTTTTCGCAAAAAATATTGTGCGTCCTTCTACTAATTATTTTTTAGTTTCCGCTACTTCCTTTAGAATTTCTCGTTTTATTGCCCAGGGCAGCGCAACTGCACTACCTGCCTCCGTAATATTTACAAAAGTATTTCGTAATAAAAAACACCAAAATTCTTGAATACGCAGATTAATACGTAGCAAGATTTTGGGGAACAAGAAGTACATCGTATGGGGAAATGTAAGCAGGGAGATATGCGAGAAGAAGATAGAGCCCTTATGTTACTTAAGAAGTATTTTAGAAAATGAGACCTAATTCAAAAGGAATTAAACAACGTACACTGTTCATTCTGATCAGCATTCTCGTCCATGTTTCGCAACGACGGTGTATTGATTGAGTATACATTTCTTGAAGGGAGTGAGGAAAAAATTGATACTCACACTTTGAAACAAAAAAACTAAAGTAGGAATAAAATCCATTAATGATAAGAATAACCAAATAACGTTTAAAACATGTGGAGATACGTTGTCTATTATGTCATCCCTAGCCTCATTGGAAGAAAACACACGATGATTTAAACATCTTAATTCAAATCAACTCACGTTTCCAGCATTCCGCAATATTCTTCTCTATTTAAGATGACTCACCTGCAACAAAAAACAATGCATAAATAAATGGATGAATAAAATTACGCATTATAGGGGTTCTACTTGGTTATATATGCAGAATAAAGTACCATTCATTACCTTTTATAACGATTAATTATAGAAAAATAGTCTTTCTGATATCCTGTATTAGATATAATATTAAAATATATTCCAGGAGTAAAAAGCGACATAATTATTTGCAAAAGCAATTTGCAATTGTATGAGAAGAAAACATGAGAAGCGCATAAGTTCTCTATATTTCTGGATGAATTATTGAATAAATGTAACGTTTTGTCCAGGTTAGGATTAGTTTAAAATATAATACATGCGAAGCTGCTAGGTAATATGCACTAGCATACATTATACATTAATGCACTAGCGCATACATTGCCTATACAAGCGACGTTTTGTGAAATATGGGGAATATATACATTATAAATGTCATTTTTGTAGCAATCTCATCAACTTAACTCAATCTTTCCGTAATGAAAAATACTCATTAATTGCTATAACTAAACAAATTGAATTGAAACTTACTTACATGATTATTAAATTTTAATTAACATGATACGATATTTTCTGTTCAATGAAATTAAATTCATTGCATCGGAAGAACCCTTGATGAGATAAAACTGATTTCTGTTCTACGGAAAAATGGACCATCGTTTTGATTCTGCACTTGTAACTTCACTATCTGTGTAGGTTTTCTTGAGATCATTGGAAATGTAGTTACTGAATAATCGTTCTCCATGTTCCTGTGGCCATAAATTGATTCCGTCATGATGGGCACGATCAGGAATAAGAGACAAAACCTGCAACTGATTTGTCTTTGCAAATCGCTTTTATTACATGGAAGCGGATATTTTCGTATCAATTCTTGTCAAAAACGCTCGATGCAACCTTTCTCGAAATTCACTACGTGGATATTCTGAATTGTTGAGCCGCAATAAGCACTCAAAAGTGGTTACACAAAATATGCTTAGGATTGTCTTAAGAGCTTATTTTCGAAGTTTCGACCTTTCCTCCCCGGACACCCTGTATATAATATATAATGTATAATTTATATAATATATCATTTATATAATATATAATTTATAAAATATATAATTTACATAATATATAATTTATATAATATATAAATATTATATTTATATAGGGCCACAGATCCCAGAGCTTAAGAAACAGTGCAAAGATAGCACTTCTCCTCAGAGTGCGTCAGGTAGTTTTGAGCTAGTTTTGGCGTTATGTATATAAATAAAAGGACAACAATATAAAATAGAAAAGGGCTCATTTTTTTTATTTTAAAATATAATGATCAACATAAATTTTGATTTATTGTATTTATCAAATATGATTAATACTAAACAGAAACACATATGATTGATTTTGGTTACATGTATATGATAACTCAAAGACTCAGCCTCCAAAGAACCTTCTCTACAATTCTTAATATCTAGTACCGAGTTATTTCGATCGAGCAGTATCGCGTTGCACCATTGTTTGTCCCATATTGAGCCTAAAACATGTACTTTCCACTTTCGCTACCGCTCGACGCGATTCTGCTACACTTGTACCACGCGTGCGAGAGCCGCCGGTTCGCTACTAGCGGAGCTGGCGTCGATGGTGGCGAAACCCCTCCCTCTCCCTCCCCCTATTTAAAATCGAAGGCCGTTCGGCGCTCCACTGCCGCAGCAATAAGATGTAATGATATTGCTACAGGCATATTTTAGAATTGCAGATCGTAGAAAGTGCCAGAATTCTCCAACAAGGAAACGTTTAGAAGTACTATCTACAATCACTCGGATCTGGAGGTCTCTGATATACTCAATCTTCATGCACGCTAACTCTGATTGGCCATCTCATCAGATACAAATAACGAAAGAAAGCCTCGAAACGGAACCGTTATTCAATAAAACACGAATTACTAATATTTTATGGATACCTATTGAAGTGAAATATATAACGGTAACATAACCATGTCATAGATATACCGCCTTGTGATAGAAGGTTCAATACAACAATCACATGTTGGACTCAAGTGAATATTTTGCACATTGTAAAACAGTTTTATGAGTGAAAATAGCTTAATGCCGCAACTCAAACTTCCCCAATGCACGAAAATGTGATTTAAAGATCTAGAATATACAGTTTCAAAGTTATTTATGATTGATAACATGTTGCAGGGTAAAAAGTTTTGTGAATTGCAGGTAGGTCTGTTGCATTTCTTTAGCGTAATGAACAAAATTCAAAATTTTTGCCTTAACTCTGTAGCACACATTTCCCATCCAGCAATAACACGTACAGGTATATGGGGTCTTGTGTTGATGGCGTCTTTATAAATCATGCAAACACATCACATTTCCTCAGAGTATTATAGTATACTAGTGAAGTAAAAGAGCTGTAGAACAAAACTACAAAAAATGTTTTTGCAAAAGTAGGATTCAAAGTGTTTAATCAAACTACAAATAAAATACTCTCCAATCGTAACTTGTTGCAACAAAATTAAATGGTTTAACAAAACAACAGCCTTCACGAATACTGCAATTACCTACACGTGTAGTGAAGTATTCATTCAGTACAACTGTTCTTTACATACTTGGAATTTTTAAAAAAATTCCTACTCCATAATGAGACGCGTGAGTAGCAAATAGTTAATGACAAGCGACACCTTCCTTGGAGCCTTTCTCTCACACAACGTCGGCCGTATTATTCTAAGTATAAGGATTCAGTCAGTACGTGGCGTATGAGAATTGGCGGAATAACTCAAATATTTGTATTTTTCAGTCAAAATCGAAATTGTTTCAATTACGGGATTTTTCCAGAGTTTCCGGATATGTAACTAAAACACAGATACCTCTCACTTGCCCGGAATCTGCATTGTTTTCTTTCAATGCCTGCGAGGATTGGAAATTTTAGATGTTTTTGAATTTTTTCGAGTTACTGGATATCTAAGGAAATTAGTAATGTAAATTTTTTGTATTTTCCCTATTTCCTGGGAATCTAACGAAACTACAGACATTTCTTACATGGCCGGAGGTTGAGTAGCTTTCTTGCAATTTCTACACACATAGAAAAATGTAAAAATAGAAGACAGAACGCAAAAGCGTTTCAGTTCTTGTTCTCAGTATGCTTTCAAAGAATATCTGAATGATGAAATACGGATATTACTCAGGTATGTTTTCCAGCATTTTACCCTATGTCAATGATAATTTGTCTCAATGTTTACATACATATACCTATGCGAGATACGCTGAGTAACAGTGGTACGATATTTCAGGTATATAATTTGTGCGTAGAAACAACAACAGACCCCTCATTAAATCAAGATTCCCAAGAAGACCGATTCAAACCTCCTTCAAACTTCTAAGCATCTCTTTCTCGCTCTCTCTCTCTCTCTCCTCACTCACACACACATACCCCCCCAAACTACCTTCTTCCTTAGCTCTATACTAGACAAAACTCGTAATTCAGAGAAGAAAATCAATCCAGAAGAATGGTCATATCCAAAAGCTCTGTATTGTAATGAACTATTTCATTGTATTCAAATTACAGGAAATGCCTTCTCTTGATTATAGTATTATTTTGTAATTTTATCACTGTAACGTATCAAATGTGAAGTTTTATGATTGTAACATTTCGTGAGTACGCTTTGTATTTACATAATTTGTAATGCGATCCAATTTAAACGGTTAAGTAGATGTTAAACGTAAGTAACCGTTAACAGTAAGTAGTAAGTCAAAAGTCAGACAAAACAACAAAAATTACGAACTCTTGAAAAATTGTAAGGATTGTGAACACGTCAGCAATGAAACTAAAAATAAGTCTTCAACAATATAAAAGCCATATTTGGAGTCCGTCCCTCCCCCATTTAAACTTTTGTTCAGGTGCGACCGTGCAAAGCTACGCCTGAATTATAATATTAAATTTTGACACTTTTGCTCTCATGTCATTAGCATCTCCACCACTACATGCACAAATTAACACATACTCGCAAATTAGTAGCAAGAATCCACTTAAAATGCAAAGTGTATCAGTATTTCAACACTTGTCCCTGACGATTGATGCTTTCAGCATTACTTGACGATGTTGTGAAACTAGTGGTGATACAGAACAACACAGACATTCTCGCTTAATTCAGTTTTCTATTCCGGTATTGCTTTTCCTCCTGCAAGCTTCTACCTATCATCGCCAAAAATAAATTTTTCATACTTTCTCAATTTTCGCTCCCCTACAATTGAAATGTCTTTCAGAATACTACAGAAGAGAAAAACAATCCCACATGCAAATTTTCGTTGAAGAATGCAAATAAACATTCTTGAGAAAATTTGTTTTGAACGTTTCTAAAAACGGCCAGTTTTGAGCTCATTTTCACAGAGAAGTTTTTGAGTTTTCGAGAAACTTCGTCAGAAATCATTTGAAGCACTTGTGTTCACGATTTGTTTTGCTGGTCGACAAAAAAAAAAAAAAAAGGATCCGTTTTTAAGAAGAAAAGTTTTGAAAAATTTTATTTGACTATATTTTACGCATAATTAAGCGAAAACGACTAATATTTTCGAAAATTTGTACACTACTTTATTTCAAGATCGGTCTTCAAAGAATACATATCATTAAAGAAAAATCTCTATTTTCAATATTCTAGTCGTAGGAAGATGCCGAAAATTATCTGGCCATTTACAACGTTCGAAAAATCAGGGATTTCAACAACCCGAGGAAAACGTTTCATTAAAAGTTTGGAGCCATTTTTTAGAAAATTCTGAAAATGTTGAGGGTTCATATAAAGTATCCTCAAATCAAAATATTCGTTTCAAACTCATGGGGCCTTCAGTTCATTTAAATCGGGGGATATCAATTTTCAAGAAATCGGCTAAACGGTTTAGGCCCTAGCGTTGTTCACAGACGGACGGACGGACGGATGAACGGACGGACGGACGGACGGACGGACGGACGGTCGGTCGGTCGGACGGACGGACGGACGGACGGACGGACGGACGGACGGACGGACGGCCGGACGGACGGACGGACGGACGGCCGGACGGACGGCCGGACGGACGGCCGGACGGACGGACGGACGGCCGGACGGAACGGCCGGACGGACGGACGGCCGGACGGACGGCGGACGGACGGCCGGCCGGCCGGCCGGCCGGGACGGACGGACGGACGGACGGACGGCCGGACGGACGGACGGACGGACGACGACGGACGGACGGACGGACGGACGGCCGGACGGGACGGACGGACGGACGGACGGACGGACGGACGGACGGACGGACGGAACGGACGGACGGACGGACGGACGGACGGAACGGACGGACGGACGGACGGACGGACGGACGACGGACGGACGGACGACGGACGGACGGACGGACGGACCGGACGGACGGACGGACGGACGGACGGACGGACGGACGGACGGACGGACGGACGGACGGACGGACGGACGGACGGACGGACGGACGGGACGGACGGACGGACGGACGGACGGACGGACGGACGGACGGACGTTTTGCCTTCAATCTATTTTGCCGTATGACGGATCAACAAAATATGGATTCTCACTACACAACGTGATAGAGAAGTAATTTACTATAGAGGAACAGGACTTATCCACTCTTTCGTTACCAGGTCCCGACAACAAGAGATTTTTAGTCGAAAATTCGTCGATTTCCAGAGCATGATTACAATGCTTTCTCTTCTTACGAGGAAGTGCGTGAAAGTAACATTACATCACAACATCAAGACCACTACATAATAAGTCTTTAGAGCATGAATAAAAAATCAGTGCCCATACATGATTATTTTTCTTTCCAAGCAATGTTGCTCAGACTTGCGTTCGGAAGAAACACCCATCTCGAGTAACAATACGTGCATTACCTCGTCGTTTGGGATTGTTTCAAGACCAGGCACGTTGCGTCACGGCCCTCACGTAACGCACATTCCGATCGGGCGTAAGCGCAAAGCCGAAGCGGAGAGTATAATATTTGCCGTGCCCTCACGCAGCCAGCCTTCCCGATCGCCGCACGAAGGCACGCACTCGCACGCGAGTGCTCCGGCGGCCGCGCCGCGCCGCGCCGCGCCGCCTCGCCCCCGCGTGCACCAAGGCGCGTTCGCTCCATCTGACGGTTGGGCAGACCTTTCACCGCGCCCCAGCAGCACGCCCGCCACCTTGGCAACGAAAGCTAACACGTGCAGCCCCTCGCCAGGATTCTTTTGTGTTACGTCAGGTAGCTGCATAGATGCCTACAGAATGACAGCTCAAAATGCTATTAAATGTGCACAGAAAAACGACAAAAGTGTATCTGCTACGACTTACGAAGAGGTAAACCCGATCTTACGAGTTACATGTTTCGATTTATTTTTTCTGCAATTCTTTAGCAGAAAATGATGCATTGGGTTGGTACATAAGTACGTAGAGTTTTTGTTTTGCTTGTTGGTGCTCCTGTTGCTGAGGGATATTTCTAATGATTACCATTTTTTTCTTGAAGTTCTTATTATTGTAAATGAGTTTATTTTGAATTTTGCATCGTTGCGGGAAGTGAGTGTTACTGTGGATTATAGAAAATGGTGTATCAAGTCGACACAGTAAGCACATTTCCAACATATTCTTCTCTTTGATTTCAATAGGCGGCTCATCAATGAGGCGGCTAGGAATTTGTGAACCGTGAATGGGGACAACTTTATCAGAGAGAGCACGACAAGAAAATGGTTTGCTCCTTTCAATGAGAGTCGTTTGACGCGACCCTCCACGTTCAGGGAGACTTTCGGGCTTTCATGATGACCGTTTAAAACACTTCAGTTCTCAATGCTCCACAACAGCGTACACGATAATTGACAAATGTGAAGAACTGTGATCTTCCATCCATCTTGCGACATTTGCTTTCAATGGGAAATTTTCAAAAATCGAGTTTATGGGTTCCGCATGCTCCAAGCCAAAACTAGAAAAATCAGCGAGGGCAAATATGAGCATATTTACTTGTTCGCTATCGATTGGCTCGAAAACACATTCATTACATTTCTTGTTCTATCCATTTTGCTCACTGGTTTCAAAGGAAGATTCGCAGGAAGCAAGTTCGAGTTCACAGATCACACTTAACCTTTGGGTTTTTTCCTGCCATCCGTTACTGCAACCCACAGTGGCCTCGGGGCATCCCCCTGCAGGGCCCAGCAAGGAGTCTCTCCGACTGCTGAAGGCAGCCTCCTTCGCCGGCTAATGCAAGGTTCGGGCCTCTCCTCTAATCAGTGGCCTGGTGTACCAACCCAGTTTCTCTCTTGTACCCTCCATGGCCGACAACAGGAAGTCCAAAGGCTCATAAACCTTCCCTCTGTACTTACTTCCCACTCTCCTCAAAATGGAGTACTTCTTCGTCTTCCACCTATTCAGCAAGAGAGGCCCTACCGGTAGCTAGGCTACCACTGACGTAGCTCTCAGGCTCATGGGGGTACTCAAGCTCCACCACCAACTGCAAGGTCGTGTACTCCCTAGGAGTTTGTTGTTGTTATTATTATTCTTATTATTTATTAACTTTCTCAACAAAGTTAGACATGACATAATACATCGGAATTAGGATTCAAGACTTATTACAGAACAGTTTACACTTTGTTTTGCTTCATCAGAACATAAATGAAACCAAATTACATATAAGAGCACAAGTCGAATTAAATTTCAATAATATAAGAACACAAGTCAAATTAAATGTATATACATAAAAAACATAAGTCAAATCAAATTAAATAATACAAGAAAAAAGTCAAATTAAGTTAGAATACATTAAGAACACAAGTCACATTAAATCTAAATATTATAGAACACAAGTCAGATTAAATTTAAATATATTATAGAAATAGCACATTGTAATAACCCATCCACTACCGTATCACTATCAAAATTCCCACTACATATCCATACGCCACTCACTGGCTTACACGCTTGATTAAACGGTAATTGGGTTGATTTCATTCAAGCTCGTCACCTATGAACTTTCTCACAATATGGCGAGTGTCTAGTACCACAGACTTCTGAATTTTTGATAAACAGGTTTCTAATTGAAGGATTTCCAAGTGTATCTTTGCGCTTGTAGGAAATAGTCCTGTGGCCAAAATGATGATGGATCTAATATAAACTTTCTTGACTTTTCTTTACTTCATCTGCTACATACTTGTATTTGCTGATTTGGTTGCTACAGCTATTGTCGATATTGTGAGAGAGTGGGATGGCAATGTCAATCAGACGGACTTCTTGTTTTTTTTGTCTAGCAAGGTAATGTCAGGTCTATTTGCTGGTATGGTGACGCCAGTCCTTATTTCTCAATTCCAATAGAGTTTGAAATCGCAGTTATCAACTACTGGCGTCGGTTCATATTTATAATTCGGTGATGCTGAAGCGTGTCTCCTGCTACATTTTGATGGATGATTTTTGCTACATTATTGTGTCTTTAGTATATTCTGTATTTGCAAGTGTACGGCAGGATCCTTTCACGTGCTCTATTGTTTCTGCTGTTTCATGACATTTTCGGCATATTGCTTCGTTTGCGGCGACATTGCTTCGTTGATTATGTATTTCCGATCATTTCTAGTGGCTTTTTACTCTCATCTTGGATCGCCAT